>BPLR01018503.1:0-21740 GCA_021605095.1 Caerostris extrusa | reverse complement strand
CGTCGTTGTCGTCGTTTTCATCGTCATTTTCGTCAAGTCTCGGAGGTTGGCTTTAATGTTCTACAATGGAACGCTGGTGGTTTGTCTCTACCAAAAAGACTTAATTCACACGCTCTCTGAACAAAATATTGATGTCTTTGCCATTATGGAGGCAAACCTCACTCTTGATACCGTCAAAATTTTACCCTTTTCCAGGATATAATCTCTACCTTCTTCCTAAGTATCGAAAAGTTGCAAGTGGAATACTAGTGGGTATTAAAGACACTCTAACGGCAGACTTTGAGATTTGTAAAGAAATGGGAGAATCTGTGGATAAAAGTGAAATCATTAAATTAGAAGTATGGAAGAAGAGTTGCCGCTTTAAAATTTACGCGCTATATGTTCCCCAGGAAGCAAACCCAACCTGTCTTCACTATCCATCGATAATAAGACTATTGTCATTGGTGATATGAATGCTCATTCCACACGTTGGGGCTATGGCGATATGAATGCTGCTGGGAAGGAGATCGATGAACTTTTAAACTCTAGTTTGCTTGATCTTATTTACGACGCCTCTGATCCACCAACTTATATACACTACAATGGAAGTGGTAGCACACCTGATTTACTTTGTGTTTCTACTGTTTTGAGTCCTTTTACAAATCGAATAGTCATTGAGGACCCTGGATCTGGACATAGACAAATTGTTGCTTCAATTGTTATTCAAGGACAAAAGACGAAGCCACACTACTCACAACGTAAATCTTGGAACTTTAAAAAGCTGATTGGGTCGTTTTCCGAAGGTTAACTGAAGAGAAACTGCATTTGAATAACTTTGATTTCTCTTTACATCCCAGCCGTATTGTTTCACAGATAAATAGGACTTTCTTAGCATGTGCAAAAACTCAATTCCAAGAAGAGTAAAAAGCCTACAAATGTTTTTGGTCTGAAAAGATGGATGAAATCAATGCTAAGCGAGATCATTTAAGAAGAAAAGCTGAATTATCAAAAGGCAAAGTGGAGAAAAACAAGTGGCTTTATTCAAGAAAGCTGTTTTGGAAGCTAAAAGGAAATATTTTGCTGATTTTATTTCTAACATCAATTATAAAGAGTATAGTATGAAAACGTATAAATTCTTGTCAACCTTGCAAAATAAGAGACCGGTTCCTAAAAAGGAGCCAATTTACTTCAATGGGGCAATTTTGACCTCTGATAAAAGCTTGTAGCTAACGCGTTTGGCCAATCTTACGCAAAGAACCAGATAAAGGGGCCTTTTGCCCGAAAAATGTCAAGTCAAATAAAAAAGAGATTAGAGATGCCGAGAAAAATTTAAACAGCTCACATGATACTCATATTGTTTTTAAAGCTCCTTTTACTCTAGAAGAATTGAGACTGGATATTGAGTGCCAAAAGTGAAAAAAATCCCCAGGAGAGGACAATATACATGTCGAGTTTTTAAAACATATGAGTGATACTGTTAAGAATACTTTACTTTGCACCTTTAACAGAATCTGGGAGACAGGACTTGTCCCTGCGCAGTGGAAAAGAGCCGTGGTTATTCCTATTTTGAAGAAAAAAATAAAGATCCAAAACAACTTAGTAGTTATCGGCCAATATCTCTCACCAGTATTCTCGGAAAGACGATGGAGAAATTAATACTTAATAGGCTAAATTGCTATCTTCCAGATATCAATTTAATACTCAAGGAACAGGCGGGCTTCCGAAAAATCGTTCCACAACAGACCAGGTTACTTACCTCAGCCAAACTGTAAAGGATGCTTTGGACAATCGAAACATCTTATCAGCAGTGTATGTTGACTTTAAAAGCGCATATGACACGGTGTGGAGAGAAAATTGCACCAAAAACTACTTAATGCTGGAGTTTGTGGAAATATGTTTAAATGGATACGGTCATTTACGGACCAACGTATTTGCAAGATCAAATTTGGAAATAGCTTATCTAAGTGTTATAATCTACAGACCGGTTTGCCTCAGGGTGAAGTTGGAAATTGTAGTTTTTCAATCTATATATCAACGACTTAGTTTCTGCTTTAAAGACTGTTAAAGATGTAGATTGTTTGCTCTTTGCTGATGATCTTGTCATTTGGACCCAAGCACCAAAGCGAAATGCGAAATCTTTGATTGAAAATAAAATTAACAAAGCTCTTGATATTTTATCAGACTGGTGTATTAAAAACAATATGACTGTAAATTTAGAAAAGACAGCCACTCAGACTTTTTCTTTAGCTCACCAAACACTCCTCCCTGACTTAAAGTATAGAGATGTTGCTCTGATTCACTCTAACAAGTTTAATTATTTGGGAGTGACTTTCGACAACAAACTAAACTGAAAATCACATATCGAATCAATTTCAAATCGCTTTCTAAAAAGAGTGTCTATTTTAAAGCGCCTTGCTGGATCTCTTTGGGGGATGTGATCGATCAACTTTATTCAACCATTAATTACACTTACTGCTGTGAACCACTTATTGCGGCAAATGAGCAAGTATTGCAAAAACTAGAACTGTTACAAAATCAAGCTTTACGACTTATTACTGGGGCCGTCAAATCAACACCAATTAATGCTATGCTGTTACTGACAAATAATAAACCCATTAAAACTATCATTAAAGAAAAAGCTCTGATTCTATATGAGAAATTAATTAGAACTGGAAATCCCTACTGGATTAATTATCCAACAACCACTAGAAATTTAAAAACTCAAAAGGTTTTGTTCAGTTTGGTTCTGGATGTCAGACAGAACCTTAATTTGCCAGCTATTTTTCAGGAGTTACAAAAGCCCTATAGTCCATTTGATTACATGCAGATTGAGGCAAATTTAAGTCTTTCAGATGAACTTTATAAGAAGAACACCTCTATAGATGTTTTGAGGGTCTATACACTTGATACTATTGATACAAGATACCCAGAATCTGAATGGTTGCACGTATACACAGATGGCTTCTTTTATGAAAATCTTATTACTGCAGGTTCAGGAGTCTTTTCGAACTTGTTCTCCTTCTACGCTTCAGCTGGGAAATATCGAACATCTTTTGACAAAGAAGTGGAGGCTATCCGAATTGCTTTGAAGTATTTACTAATTTTCCAGGATAGATTCAACAGAGCGGTTATTTTGTCTGATTCACAAGCCGCAATTCAGGCTATTAGTTCCACCAAGCCACCTTCATCAGAGGGAAATCTCCCAGTGTCAAAATCATTTGCGGAACTGACTTTAAAAATGAAACGGGTGGTACTTCAGTGGATACCTGGCTACTGTGTCATTTTTTTGGGAACGAACAAGCAGATTGTCTAGCAAAAAGAGGCTCAAAACTACTTCAAACGAGATCCTCGTCACTGTCCCTCCATTCTATAAAACTTTATATCAAACAAATAATGACTAAAAACCACAAGCTACAAATTCATGATGAGATCAAGTCAAAGCGTTGGAGAGCTGAAGATCTTTTAGCAATACCCAGCAATCCGCGACGGCATGCTGTCGCCCAGTTCCGACTTCTGACTGGCCATGACTGTCTAGCAGAACATCTCCATCGCATTAAAATATTTTCGAATCCTGGCTGCCCCCTATGTGGTTCAATGACCCAATGAGCAGAGACCACCTCCAACGATGTGCGGTACTTGACGGCGACTCGGAGACAGCGCTTTACTGGCGTGCGAGAGAACTCTTAAGGCAATGACTTCGGTCATCTGTGCATTTTCTGGACATTTATTCTTTTTGTATTTTTTTCCCTTGTTATTTTTATTATTATTACTATTTTTATTCTTCTTGTACTTGCCTTGCCATTGGAAATATAAAAAAAACGTTGACAAAAGGGAAAAGCAGTTGTTCATTTAAACATTTCACATTTTCTGAAATTATTTACACTATGTATTTTAGTAAACACTTAAAGCACAATTTTTTCTACTAAAATTGTAAAATATTTGTTTCCTGTAAAATGTAATAATACAGGAGTGTACTAATAATAAGTTTAAATAACATTTAAATAAATATGTTTTAACTGCAATAATAGATATTTTAAAATTTTTATTTCTCAATTAAATGAAGATAATTGTCTTCAAATTATTTATCAGCAGTTAATTTTGCAATATATGTAAAAATTAAATTACTCCCAGGAATGTTAATATTTTTTTTTGCAATATTATATGGATTATCCTTTAATGCTTAAAAAAAATATATGAAAAACAGAAAAGCTTATTTTTGCCTTATTCATTAACAATACAGAATATTTGATTTCAATTAAATATTACTCTACAAGGCGAGCAAACTGAAAAACTTCTTACATTATAAGACAAAAAATTTAGTCATTTAAGTAAACAAGTTAGAAATATCAGCTATCAATAGATGAAATTCATCTTAAATCATTTTTGGACCAAAAAAGTTGGTAATATTGTGAGTACTGAACACATCAATGAGCAATTAGCTGTATATGCACATTTTCATGACATCGAATGTCATATTAGTTTATAAAGACGGGTGGGCTAGTGAAAGAATTATTTGATTAATTTACATTATTTCATAAAGAAATTATTTTGTAATTTGAAAAAATTAGCTTTTATTTATTTGCTTGATAATAATGCCATAAACTAAAGGAGTATGTTGAAATATTTAAAGACAAATATACTTTATTTAATTAATATATTAATTATCATACTCGAATATTTAAGTACATTTTCCTAATCATTTTTTTTTTCAATTAAGTACATTTTCCTAATCAATCCTAAGTACATTTTCCTAATCAATCCTAATTTAGGAAGCAGTATTTATAAGTCACCATATTTTTCAGATTGCGAATAGACAACCCAATTAAATCCAAACAAGAAAATTGAAAAATTCTTTTTTAAATTTCTCATCTACAAATTTTTTTAAAAAATTTGTATTAGATTTCCAGAACTTTTCCAGTTCCTCCCATTTTTCGTCTGAATTCATAACTTTATTCATATAATCTGTAATTTCATCAAGATTACTAAGAACGGTTTCAGACAACGTATTGACATTTTTTTCCATTAATTAAACAATTTGATGTTGAATCATTAGTGCTACTCAATTTACTAATAAGGGCATCCCGTGCATCTACATGATCATTTAATACACCGGCATCAGTTCAAAATATTTTTTTTATAAAAATCAAATAAAGTGTTTCGTTTTGAAGTAAATTTTTCTTCTGCTGGTATTTTCTAAAAAAATGAGAAAGTGTTAAATTAATCTCAAATATGATTAGAATCATAAATATTTTTAAAAAATATACTGTACTTCAATGTAGAATTTAAAATTATTTTTTGTGATATAATACAAGGTTTGCTGACCGCGAAGTAACAAAATTAATAACAGTAGGAAGCATTCTAGTAATTAAATACACGATAAGCTGTAACATGTAGGGCATAATGAATTATAACAAGAATTAAAAATAAGCAGTATTCAGTAATAGAAGGGAAAGAATTTTTAATTATAAGAAATTACTTACTTCGAGCATGAGAAACACTATGAGAATACTGAAAATATCACAATGTAACAATGAAAAATTCCACAAAAAGAAGCACTTTTCTGCAACAAGAGCGAAGTAAGAAATGACCATGTGTGAATGCCATAAAAATGATCTTGGAACTGACAGGTCGTAATAAAAGAGGCCGCGCGTGTCGTGGCCGCAGTTTGATAATTGCTATTTTTGCCACTAAAACAGGAATTTGATTACATGCTTATACTATGGTAAAATCTGCTTATACGTAGTGTCTGTTATAACTCAATTACAGCTTTTTTAACATAAATTAATGAAATAAATAAAATATTATTTTATGTGTATTTATTGTTTTGTAAATGTCGTGTCATAGATATAAAAAAAAATGAAAAACACACAAATCAGCTACATTTTCATTACATGGCGCCTTGATAAAATCTTCCACAACTCAACTGGAAAGTTCTCTACCACACCCTGACTGGGAACTCTCTCCCAATCTGTTCAACGGAGAAACCCATCTAAGTGAAAGGGTTTGACGTTAACTCTTGATCAGCAATAAAAGCACGCTCAAAATTTCTGCAATAAACCTTAGGCAATAACTCATATCAGTTCCACAAGGCATGCTCGCCTACGCATGGATGGCGCTACACCAGTCATTACAAACTTCTTCCTGTTTCAAATGGAAAAGTTTAAAAATAAGAGTTATAAGTATTCTTAAATAATATTTTATCAAAATCAGGTTATCCCATCATTCTTTCTCTCTCAACATATACCTAATTTTTTCAAGTCAAAAGAATAATAAATAAAAAAATAATAATAAAATACCAACAAAATTATACTAAATGAAAATAAAACATTTATAGTTACTACATTTACAGATTATATATTCATTCAATAAAAGAAAATTATTTCATTCTATTTAACACATCGACATTTTTATGCAAACTTCCTTTACGATGAATAACTATAAAATTATGAGATTGTAAATCAAGTGCCCATCGCATTAGACAGTAATTACTATTAGTATTGGATTGCAACCAAGTTAAGGGATTATGATTGGTTTGTATTAAGAATTCTTGGTGAACATCTAGATAAAACTAACTTTTTTTTTTTACTGCGTAAATTATGGCAGAAACATAATTATGGCATTCTCTTTCCGTAAAATATTTCTTTTCTCTAACTGAAAATTTCTTACTGGGGTATAAAACAGGTTATTAATATAACTGCAACAGAATTATTTCCATACCATAATCTGAGGCATCGATTTGAATAATAAACAGCTTGTTGAAATCAGAAGAGTGAAGTACTGGTTTATTGCACAACAGTTGTTTAAGTTTCTAGAAAGATAAGTTTTGCATTAAGCTTCAGACGAGGCTACCTTGTTGAACTTTTCCCTTCCTATTAGAATCTTTAAGAACATCAGTAAGAGGAGGCAATTACCGAGATACCGGATTATATTGTCTGTAGCATACCACAGTTCTAAAAACGCTCTAATTTTCATTTCAGTTTGACGAGGATAATCTTTGATTGTTTGATATTGCTTAAGTTTCTTAAAATTTGCCTTGCAATAAAACCCAGATATTTAACACGTCTTTTGGACAAACTTACTTTTCGATGGATTAAGGTTCCAATTGGCTTTGGTTCTTTTATCTAAAACAAAAGAAACTTCCTTAATGTGATCTTTCCATGTTTCCGAAAATGACAGCAATATCATCACGATATGAGAGAGCAAATGTTTTGCAATCCTTTAGTAACTTAAGTATAACATTGCTGAAGTAACGCGGAGCATTTTTTCAGTCCGAACGACAATCGTAATGGACAAATGCTCCCAAAACTAGTCACGAATGTGGCATACCTCTGATCTCTTTTTGTTAAAGGTATCTGCCTCAGGCTAAGTCTAAAATATGGGATGTATTTAGCCTTTGCTACAGTTTTTATCCTTCTATATTAGGCAAAGGGAAATAACCGATTTCAGTAATAGCTTTTGATTAAAGACAATCAATACATGGACGAGCATCTCTAGCAGTCGATTCTATCAAAATCATGGGTGAAGTATTGTTCGATTCACCAAGCTCAATAATTTTAAGATCAAAGTATTTTCTGTATTTCCTTATTTAGGATGACTATTTGACGAGGTGAGTAGGAGGTATACTGTTTTATTCTTATGTGATCATCACTAATAAGCTCAAAGTCATAACTAACTAAATTTGTCTATCCAGGATTGCAGCTAGAATTGAAGTACACAATTTCCATAAAATATTTTTTTAATTCTTATATTTGATGTAGTAATCTTTTCTCCAAGTCAGCTTTCTTCTAAGATGTCTCAGAAAACTCGAAAGTTTAAAATTTGATGATTAAATGGAAATTTTCTAATTTCACATCTCCTTTAACTTCAGCCATGATGTTTATTATTTCTGGTCTCCTATACTATTGTTTAAAATACTACAGTTCCCAAAAAGTAAAATCAATTTTCAATTTAAATTTCCTCGGCATATGGAATTTATTTATTTATTTATTTTTTTATTTATTTTTTTATTTATGTTCTTGGCACTGTCCTTGATATCTGTGTGAAATTTCGCGTCAAAATATTCATTAGCGTTTGAGTTACGCTTGGCTTTCTGAGACGCTAAAAGTGATTTCGGCGATATTTGTAATGTCTGAACTAATAGAGCGAATATCGTGACAAAGGTAAAGCAAGATTGAAAGGAACACGCCAAAGTCTCTCAAAAATCAAGGTCATGTTGACTGTTTAATTCGATTACCGTGATGTCCTTTCGCCGGGCCAAACTGTCAACAAGGAATGTTATTTGTTATGCGTCGCTTGAGTGAAGCTATTCGGAAAAGAGGCCACATTTATGGAAAAAGACAACTTTTAGTTTTTGCATCACGATAATGCGCCAGCTCTCACTGCATTGATTCTTCGTGACGTTTTCGCCAAAAATAAAAATCCATATATTTCACAACCACCGTATACACACCGTGCAACTTCTGGCTATTCCCTAAACTCAAAAGACCACTCCGGGACATCGATCCCTACCGATAACTTTTTAGCATGCATTGAGGATTGGAAAAAACGTTGGTATAACGGCATTAGGAAATGGAGGATTACTTTAAAGGCGATGGAATAAATTTGGAAAAATAATTAAAGAGTTTTTGAAAAAAATAAAAATTAATCTAACTTTTTTGGGTACAGTAGTACATAATTTTGATCAGGTATATCCTTCTTCATTTTGCCAAGTCCTTTATACTGTACAGAAAGTTTATTTTGCGGGTTAATTACTAAAACCAAAACTAAATCTCCTGGTGAGAATTCTCCCTTCACCGTAACTCATCATGCCACACTTTTCTTTTTAACGTAGTTTGAGTTATATTTTTAATAACCATTTCTTTGATAATGATAATTTCCCTTCCATATAAATGATTAATTGAAAACATTTTTAACAAAATTGTTTTTTTTCCGTTGATTCCAACCATTTTTTATAACGTAAAGTAACTGACTTTACCACGAACAAGTTCAACACAGGTGAAACCTATACTTTCATAACTGACAGTTATAATTGCAAAAAAAAGCAGCTGGAAGATAACTTCCCATTCTCAAGCAGTTTCGATACACATGACCTTAAGAACTCTTTTTAAAGTTCTATAAAACATTTTTACAGGTTTGATTTGAGGATGGTGAATAGAGCTTCTTATAAACTTAATGTCAAATCGCCTTTTCAATCGCCAACCGTCAGTCAATAGTCTTTTTTACCATACAAATATACTTTCGTGGTAAATTTTCATAACTTGAGATTTTAATTTTTTTAATTACAACTACAGTTATAATTAAAGTGACCCTATTCGACCTCCTAGAACCGTTCTGCCTAAAAGATTTTGATAAAACTTGTTATATACGTTATGTGGATCATGGGAAAAAAGATTTCTGCAATAAAAAAAAAAAAGTAGTTCAAATTTTGGCATTTTGGTTCTAGAAGGTTCTGAATAGTCACTTTAATTATAACCACCCTGTATATAAAGGTTATCCTGTTCTGTGTGATCGATTTTTTCCTTTCAGAAGGATGTCTTCGTTAAACTATAATCAGTAGTGCTTGTATCATTTTTAATATTTTCTAGAATGGCAAATATTTCCTTACATTTTGGAATTAAATCAATTTCTTCGAATCAATTTCAATAAGTTTCAACATATCTTTTCCAACATATTTTCGGGTGTTTCGCCTTCTTTTTTCAGAATTTTTGCTTTTACAGTTTAATGACATATAGATTTAATTAGATAGTAGAGATAAGAAAATGATCGAAATTTTGAAAAATGCTAATAATTGTAAGAAATTGGAGTTAAATAAAGAGTATGAAACTAAGGAAACTTATTCCGATAATTGCATTTGTTTAAAAATAAAATAGAACGATTACTTAGCACAACGCAATTATTTATATCCGCATTATTAATGTAGTTAATGATATTTTAAGAAAATTCTAAAAATATAAGTTAAAGATAAGATAAAAGATAAATAAATAAGAAAATTCTGTTAAATTCTAAAATAATTTTGGAAATTCGGGAGAAATTTAGACGAATGTACTGAAATAGATATCTAATACTTATACATTTTACCACAGGACGTTCTGAAGCTTGTGATAATATGCGAATGAATTTGTCGCACAGCAATTTTGAACAAAATCTTCCTCTCAACCATTTAACAGTTGAAGATCATACCCTTCCTCACTCTTCAAGGGGCATTCCTGTGTTAATCCCGGCAGTAGGCACAGTTCAGCATAGTTTGTAAAGTTCTGAACCAGGCATTCTTAACCTAGAAACATAACGCGCAATACCAGCACACTATTGCTAAAAGTTTCCAAAAACAGAGAAGGGTGCGATTTTGAAAAGAAAGCTTTTGCGTCTAGGCCAGAGATAGGAACGACAGGTTATTATGTCGGTAGATAAGACCTCCGGTAACCTCAAAGAGGATAGCAGATGGGAAAGATGCTCCTATCCATATTAAACACCTGAAAGTATTGGATCAAATTTGATAAGGCAAAATTTAGGTGCAGCCTCCATAATGCACCTTAGATAATGTTTAATCTTGTACATATTTGAAGTTCTAGTGGTGAATGACCTAAGTCAAAATACATAATATTCGAAATCCCAGTGATAAGAAATTTTCTTTCACACTAATAAGAAATTCCTAATTTTAATTCTAAAAACTAATATAAATCCAGCAACGATTCGTTTTATTATATGCGTGTATTTTCTAAAGAAACTAATTATTTCTCAAGAAATCAGAAAAATTTTCCGACAATATATTATATCCGTTCCCTTGAAAATCTACTCATACATTACATATTCATGACATTTCCACAACAGCTTTGTAAGCTGCGTCCAGACGAGAGAAGCGAATCGCTTGCGAAAAGCTAGCGCTCCCAATGTCTCCATCTGACCACACGAAACAAGCTTATGTTATCCCTAGCTGTGGATAACAGCTAGATGAAAAATGGCGTCCCCGAGAAAATTACTTTTGATGTGTGAAAAATACCGAACTGAGAGTTCTGCACACATTGAGACATTTGTAATTAGTCTGCGCGACCGACTTGCTTGTTCTCTTCTCGTCTGATACTGATATATTATCTGACAGTGCCATGCATGAATTGGGGACTCTGTAAAATTTTTATGATTTCAGCTAAAATTTAATGAATCATAATACAAGCCCATTCTGATGCATTACCACACAGAGCTTGTAAAAGTTTCATTGGAAAAAGTGGCAATATGTGATGGATCATTATAAAACATTCTGCTGTGCATTTTTATTGTTTTTCCCATCAACGCAGAATGCCAGAAAATATTCAATGAAGTACGATTTTAAAAACTCCATTTCGAATGAAAACCTTGAAAATAATTTAATCATTTGAAGTCTGTAAATGAAAATTTAGCAAGACTGTCTATTTAAGGGAAAATTGGACACTAAGAATAGCCCTCTATAAGAATGAGACAGTAAGATTATCATTGATGATTTTTTAAATCTAGCTATTAAATATAAAAAAATTAAATTAGAAATGGTTATGAAAATTATAAGGTTTGCGGAAATGGCATGTTGTCTGATATAGACCATTCGATTATTTCTACAGGAAGAATTTAAATGATTGTTAATTATGATTAAATTTCCAATATGAATATTGCGATTTTGATATTCTGCTTTTTTTTTAAATGAACAGTTACTTTTGAATAGAAAAAATCTGCTCATCAAACACTCGGGTAATAGAAAATGAACAATATAATTGATTAATAATTAAAGAAAAATAACTTAATAAAAAATTAAAAATTTCTCCTAAATCGAATTTGTTAATACAATTTATTAAAATAATTCTTTATTTGCACAAACAGAGACTTAGATTTTTGTTTTTGATCTTAACATAAGAAGAAATTAATCTACAGCAAGTAAAAGTTATATTCTTTAATAAACACGGAGAAAAAAGAAATGAAAATCCTTTTTAATCATAAAATATTGCAGCATATAGACAGACACATGGGGGAAATGTAAAACACAGCAGATTTAAAGTTTATATTAGACCCCATTACAATACATTAAAATGAGTTGAAAAAAAAGTTAAAAATATGAATTGTGAAAGAATATATATATATATATACAGACATAGGCAAAGATTCAAAAGATAATACACTATAAAAAAATTAAATGCTAAAAATGCATCTCATGCATGATTCAAGAACTTGAAAATTAGTTAGATTGGGATTTTATACTTTCAGAAATAACATTTGGCCTTGAATTTGAATGCAAAAAATGTAACAATTTATATATATATATATATGTATATATATTGAGTATTATTTCCTTACATCTTGTGGATAAGCTGTCTAATAAGTTTGTGACCTGACACGAGGTATAATTACAAAACAAAAAACAAAATTTTATTACCAGATGGCATAAACCTTTAAACAACACAACGTCAAATTTTAAGCAATTCTTGTATGTTTGTGTGGCAATTAAATAAATACCAACATCTTTAAATTTTTTTCCACAATCGAAAAGCGATTTCGTTATAAAATAAAAAAAAAAATTTATATATATATATATGTTTTTGAAAGGCAAAATAAGTTTTAAAAATTCAATAACCTCAAAACTCAGTATGGGAATCTACTGCATCAAATTGATGGTTAAATTTTGGATGGTGGAGTAGAAACGTGACCCGCAGAAGCACTAGTGATGAATCGTATAGCAATCGTATAGTCATATCGTCCCCTAAATGAGGCAACAGCATCAGAAATGATTGAAGAAAATGCATGACGTTACGGTTCTAGATGGCAAAATGAAAAGTGCGTGAGATATCTGCGCATCTCAAAAGAAGGGGTTGATAGCATTTTGAATATAAAAATCTACGTGCGCGATGGATTCAATTGGTCAAAAAAGTGCACATGTTCGTGCTTCTTAGCGTTGTTTGGGAAACAATTTAAGCGTAAATAAGCTAAATTTATTCATAGGTAATTTTATTCATAGGATTCGCTACTTCCTGATTTGAGTCAGCAAGCAAAACAATGGGTTCCAACCAGTGGAAGCCCTTTAGAGACACCGAGGATACAACAATCAGCCAAAATGAAACATTTAGGTTTTATCAATATTATTTAGATAAAATAAACTATTAAATATCTATAATAAAAGCAATATTTTTTCAACAACAATAAGCATTTTATGATTGAATATTAATTCAATGGTTTAAATATCAACGTTTTGCAATTATTTAAAAATTTCTAGCAACAAAAAAAAGCTTATAAAAAATAAGAAAAATTCAATAATATTAAAAATTATTGAATTAAAATTTTCCAACTTTGAAGATAGAACATATAATTCAGGGACTCTAAACTTTTAAGTTCAAGATCATACTGATTGTTTTTACAATCAGTGTAAATCTAGCAATCTGTGTAAATAAACCAATAACTGTTGTGAAACGAACACTAAAAACAAATTTCCATATACTTCCAACAGCCAACAAAAGAAAACACAATTTTATAGTGTATAGTGGGCAAAAAGTATTTGCTCGCCTTGTTATTTTGCGT
Organism: Caerostris extrusa; assembly: GCA_021605095.1. Taxonomy (NCBI): domain Eukaryota; kingdom Metazoa; phylum Arthropoda; class Arachnida; order Araneae; family Araneidae; genus Caerostris; species Caerostris extrusa. Next base: position 8,234 of record BPLR01018503.1, on the reverse strand, counting down.
TCACTAAGCAAAACAAAAATAAAAATAAAATAAATACATAATAAAAAAAATACAATTGCAAGGCAAAGTAGAACATATTTTCAAAACAAATAAACAAGCAGTAAGTATTAAATAATTCTTCTACTTTGCACTTTGATTCAGGTGAGTAATTCAAAACTTTAATATAAAAATTAGAACAAATATACATTTATTGATGAATACTTACAATGAATTAAACATTAAAACAAATAATCCGAAACATTAGCATGCCCCCTCGGATAGCAACATTAAAAGTCCCTCTAAGACTCTTATCTCAGCCTTCGACCACCCCTGCTTCTTATCTTACGTGAGGCACCGCTTTTATCTTGTGTGTTTTCCTAATTCCCTTTTCCTTTCTCCCCTTGTGTTTGCCTTGGTTGTTTTTTCTCTCCCTTGCGACACTTTCTTGGTTTTTCGCTTTCACGAATACGGGGTCGTATACATGCTTATTATCTGACTCGATATTTTTATTAAAAAGATTAAGAAATGAATACTTGCAACGTCAAAAACTATTTGCACTCTAACAATTATAACACAAATATAGGAAAATATTCAAAATAAACAACATTGCTCATATACTTGGTACAGATAGCTTTCGCATCGATTTTGCCTTTGGTTCCACAGGTTTCGTGTTCGAATCCTGACGATGGCAGGATGGCTGATAGTGGTTCGGAATCCACGTTATTCTGCAGGTCCCGATTTTAGTATCCTAAAAATGTGAAAAAAAAAAAAATGACCTTGTAGAGCGACTAAATTAAACCAAACCTTCCAATCGATTACAGTTTGTATTCGTTTTGGCCTTGATTCTACTAATATTTGGCTATTCTTCAATTAGAATTTACCTAAGATTAGGTTTTTAGATTTTTTTTTTTTTTCTCAGTTGAACATCCATAATATGCCACAAATTCACAATAGGATCAAACTCCGGCTATGGTGAAAAAGTTTTCAACAATTTTTTACCTTGCATAACGACCTTCTTACGAACTAACAAACACTAGAAAAGTTTAAACTTAACTTTATACAAATTTTTTTGTAACTTAATTCATAATGAAGAAGAGTTATAATTTTTTATCGCAAACAAATACAAAATACTTCTGTGTCCAAAAATTAAGACCAATTATTATTATATTTTTTTCAAAATCTCTTTATTTATTCTTCAAATTTATTTCATCGTCTTCAGAGTAATCCCCTCCGACACAATGCACTTATGCCAACGTTTTTCCAATCTCAATGTATGCTAAAAAGTTATCTACAAAGACGGCCTTCAAAGCGCGTGCCGATTCACGTTGAATATCTTCATTTGACTCAAAACGGTGTCTCCGGAGTGGTCTTTTGAGTTTAGGGAATAACCAGAAGTCGCACGGTAGGAATACGGTGGTTGTGGAACGATATGGGTTTCATTTTTGGCGAAACAATCACGAAGAATCAATGCAGTGTGAGCTGGGGCATTCAGTGTTTTCGGTACCAATAGAGACTCGATGCCCAAAATGGAATTGATCTATCCTTTTGAAATTCCAACATCCTCAGCAAGGTCTCTAATTGTAAATCGACGGTTTGCAAGCACCAAATCTTTAATTTTTTGTACCTGAGCTTCGTCGCCTGAGGTTGATGGTCGACCAGAGGGCTCTTCGTCTTCAACGAGTTCTCTCTGCCTTCTTTAACTGTTTTTTACCACTTCTAAACATTTCTTTCCAATACATTAATGCTCGCCGAATGCCTTCTGCAACATTCTATACGTTTCCGCAAACAAAATTGAAGGCAAGTTCTTTCCTCAATTAATTCAGACATTTCAAATATCGCCGGAATCAGTTTCAGCTTCTCACAAAGCCAAGCGTAACTCAAACACTAATGAATATTTTGACGTGAAATTTCACACAGATGTCAAGGACAGGGACAAGTCTGCATGATACACCTATAAGGGACTCACCAGATACTGTTCGATGGCTTGATTTTATAGCACAGAATGATATACGTCATGCCTTCAATAGTACTGGTGAGAAAAACTTCATGGTGTTTCTGTAGATAGGTATTAGAGAGTTTTTGCATACCGTATTTTGGGCGTCCGTTATTTTTCTCCCTAGCGCGCATGCTCCTAGGAAACATTGTACTATTGCTCATGCATGTAATATTGCACTACTGCGCATGCGATTTGAAAGCATTTCTAATAAACAAACATGGCTGCCCACTGATGAGCGGATGAGGAGTTGGCTAACTGTGAAACACGGGAAGCAGAAATTAAACGCTATAGACTTCATTTAAATAAATTAAAATATTTTTTAGATTAGTCTAGAATCTTGTACAAAGAAAAAATGTGGAATGTGCGAGCAATTAATCTTAAATAAAAATACTTTCTTTTTACTATTCAGCTGACTCATTAACGATGATGCAACGAACACACATATACGATCTACGAATCACGAAAGTAAGTTTTTCAGTTTATTTTTTATATTAAAAATATTCTGTAATGTAGTTTAATTTTCTTAACATAACTATATTTAATGCTACTTAATTCTAAAATTCTCATTATGATCTGTTTAAACTTAATACATTTTCACTCATATATATAAATATATACTAGCTGACCCTGCAAACGTTGTTTTGCCATATACATTATTTCTATAAAATATTTTTTTAGTTAAATAAAAAAAAAAAAACTAACTTACTTTAAGTGCGTGGAAATGTGGCTATGATTGGAAGAGGAATAGAACGTTGCAGGCAATGACGGCCTATAAAATGATAATACACTAACCATTTATTTATTTCATCCTTTATAATTTATTAAATTAACAAATATATTTTAAATTATTATAATTATTACGATGATATATATTATAATTATTACGATGATTGTGCAGAAATCTGTCGGCAATTTTATGCATCCAGTATTTCCATGTAAAGCAACTTTTCCATCGCCAATATCTAACAATTGTTTTGAGAATGTTTCAGCGGATGGATCTTGAAGCATTTGAACGCTCATGTTTACTTTTTAGTCGTAATTTTTCAATATTACGCCACAGTGACGATGATTTTAAGCAAGCGTTGATCTCATCAGCGTACGTTAAACGTGGAATGACAGGAAGTGCTTGCCTGAAATCACCTGAAAGGAGTAACAGAGTGCCGCCAAATAGTTTGTCGTTGTTTTTTATATCCTTCAATGTCCTGTTCAATGCCTCAAGCGAATGTTTGTGTGCCATAGTGCATTCATCCCAGATGATAATTTTACACTGTTTCAGCACTGTGGCCAGGGACGATTGTTTCTTTATATTGCAGACTGTATCTGGGTTATTTTGAATATTCAGTGGCAGCTTAAATGCTGAATGAGCTATTCTGCCTCCATTTAATAAAGTAGCTGCAATCCCAGATGATGCAACGGCCAATGCGATGCCATTTTATGATCGTATCTCGACAAGAAGTAGCGAAAGGAGAAATGTTTTGCCAGTTCCGCCTAGTGCATCCAAAAAAAAAAAAAAAAAAGAATCCCCTTGTCCTGCCGAAACTGCCAGCATAATGCGGTCGTAAATGGTTTTTTGTTCATATGTCTGAAGTGGGACATTGCGAGTAACAATCACTGACATTTCTACAGTACTGTACTACAGTTCACGACTCATATCAGTTTTGATTAAATCAGATGTTCTTCGATTTGGTGAACTCATACCAAAATGACTGATTTGTAAATTGGCAATGACAATACAAAGATCCTCGATAGCAATCAATGCTTTATTGTACATTGCGTCGCTGAATGATATCGTTAGATCGTTGCACCTTGTACGATGTCGATGCAATATATCTTCAGTCATTGAATCTTTGTGATTACCCCACAACGTTTGTGCTCGAGCCGGGAAACATGTAGTCAACACTATAGCGAATAGCAGACGAATTTGTGTTCCTATACAGCTTAATGCTGCTTCAGTAAGCATTCTATTCCAATGATTGACGTCTTCTAGCAAGCCTAGTGCAAGGCATGCATCTTTATTCGTTGGATACTGTTGTCCATTTACTTTATTTATATCTTGAAATGACAATGGGCCGGTGACATTAACCAACAACAGTCACAGATAAAAGCAGTCAGTCTGCCTTGGATTGACTGTATATACACGACCCAAATTGTTTGATTTGAATAAACCGGGGCATGCATCAACTGGTGTGCCTTGGTTGCGGGCATCCGTTTTTTGATTGAGTCCATGTAAAATATCGGGGTACTTCTGAATAGAGTAGTGTTTGCGCGAAGGCACCAAAACATTCGCACGATTACTCAATTCAAAAATTCGGTGATTGTAGTTTTTGGTGGATTTATAGCACGATCAAGCGTTGTCTCTCATTAGTGAAAAATACGCGCTGGCCGTTTTCAAGATGGACAGCTAAATGGTTAACTGCTGGATCCCGTTCATGAATTGGGAAACCGAAGATACCCCAGACAGCTTCATTGGAGCTGATCTACCGGCCAATTTGGTAGTTCGTTATTTCATCGTTGTTATTCAATGGATGAGCATTCACATTGATATTTTCAATTGTAAATACAGCCATATAACTTCCTTTGTTCAAATACTTGCAAATATATCTGATGCTCTTTACCGAACTGCAGAACTCAACATTAATACGAGCATTGAACGTTTTGCTCAGCAGAGGTGAATATGGTACAACCCAACGATTGTCAACCTCAATGTCTACGTTATTGATAGTTTTAGTAAATAATTGCCCTCCATTATGGGTACTTCTTCGACGATATATTGGATACCCGTCGACATATGTGACCGTATCGTTGGTGAAATCTTTAGAAAAATGCTTTGTACATTTTCCATCTACCATGCAAGTCGATGAACGATTCAGATGGCCGCAATATCAAACAAGTAGTGACAATATCAAACAATAATTGATCAGTAGACGGATTTGGAATTTCTGCAGAAATTAAACTATCTATGTCTTCAGGATGTATTTTGTCGATGAACCAAATCAAAATGTGAGCATGGGGTAATCCTCGCATTTGCCACTCAACCGAATACATCCAGCAAAGTGTGGGGCCAAATATATGTAATTTTCGAATGAAGCCGATTAAAGACTTTAATTTTTTAAACACACGTGCTGTAATGTCATGACGATGAATTGCCTTTTTGTCCTAGTAATAGCAACGATGTAATCTCCTGCCATTTTGGATTACATGTAAACGTGATGAAGAAACACGGTAGTCCGTATTTGCGCACGAAAGCCATGCTAGCATCCTGTGTATGTATTCTGCATGTGACGTGGACTACCTGCACGATGATGGTAGAATGACAGAGTTACCAATTTCAGCAGTGTCAGCGTTGTTCGCAATAGCATCTCGCAAGTGAATATATTCTTCCGCACGCAGCTTCTGTTGGTTATGGCGTAGTAAGTCGTTCGCTCTCAATCTTCACGTACATGTCGACCATGAATTGTTGGCAAAGCTCACGACATCGTAGAATGACGTTGTCTTGACCGCGTCTAATCATCAAACGATACGCATAATAATCCTTCGAGCTAACATTCTTGTTTGTTTCGGCTCCTGTAATAAGTTATTTAAATTAATTGAAAATAAGTAATAATGTTCTTAATAATTATTCATTATTAAGAACATGATTACACTATTTTCAATTAATTTTTAATTCTCTGTTTTAATGTTTATGAAATATCCGTCTTGTCCCTTCCAGAAAATTAGCGGATATTGGTGGGCGTCTATATGAACGGTGGGTATCAGCAATGAACCGAAGAAGATTATTATCGAATAACGATTTGTCGCGAAGCTGTACTGTCGCCAACCATGATTCCGGCAACGTCGTCAAAAGCAGGTACAATGAATCCAAGTATGTGCTCTCCAGCTGGTGTTTTTATCAGGATTCATGACAATAGCGTGATTATATCACTTAGTAATTTGGGCATGTGAGATTTAAATAATTTTAAAAATTCATTGTGCTCATTCAACAGAGCATCTAGCTCGCTGACGATGCGCCTGGCAAAAGGTGAATTGAGGTCATTGTAGTCGCAACGTGCATTCACGCGATTGGCGAGTGCGCGTTCGAAGTCCTCACCACCATAAAATAAATTTGTAAAAATTTATAAAAGATTCGTCTGGCATTGGCAGCAATGAGCCCCTTTTGTGAAAAACTTGGCCTTTGATTTGGAACGTCGAATTAAATTGTTGACCGCTTGCAGCATTATTTTTAACTATTTCTGTTGCTCCGAACGATGTCATTTGGAAGCATAAGCGTGAGATAACTTGACTCGCCCCCTAGGGGGCATACGATAACATTTGGATAAATTAAATGTGCTAATTGACTTCAGGAACAATCTAGAATCTGTATCCGTACCGATAAGTAAGCCGTGCAATGGTTCGGGTGCTGTTTCAATTTCCGGCAGTTGCACTTTCTGATGCACAACACAATCCGGCTGGCTCATTTTTGAATTTAAGTGCATGACAATGCCGGACGCTTTAATCCATAGTACCAATGTTCAATTTGGAATGAGCACAATTTCAACATCATCATGACTCATACTGGAATGCTAGTCAGTAATGAATCGATGTAAATGCTCGATGTACATGTCGGCGTTGTTGGTCATTTGCTCTACGTGTGTTGACTACGTATCGTGTCTTTGTTCTAATCTTCTTTGCCGATTTCGTTCATCTCATTTTGCCTCTTGCGATTTGATTCACGAGTGCGCCATCACACACACATCTGCATTGTCTTGTTGGATTTGTTCTTCTCTTATATTTTTGCACGCCTGTACTTTTCCTGCGACGACCCAAATTTGCCCCTTTGCGTCTTGCTGGCATTATTAACTAATAAATAAAATATATAAATATATCAAATTAAAAGTACTTAATAGTGAAAAACAGTAAAATATAATTGTATTTTTAACGTAAAAACATCACTAACAGCAATAGATTTTACGTTATCCCTCTCTTTCAAAAATAAAGTTAATGCTTTCATAATCTTATGCTTTCAGTTGCAAATAACCCTTACTTTGGGAATCCCAGAATCGCCACAATGAAAAAATTACAACACAATTACACTTGTAAGTTAAAACACCCAATAACAATAGCCATCTTTATTTTTCTTAGAATAATAAAAAGTTTGCTTTGGCCCATTGTAATATAACTAAACATTAACACACGCTACACGAGTAAATATAATTTACCGCTACACGTGCAAATATAACGGTATTTGTTCTCTTATTATTTAACTTACCTTTAACAATGATAAAACAAGTATATTTATTTAATACGTAACTATTTCTCTTTTAAATTAAAACTATTCCCACAAAAATGTTGCGTATAATATATACAGGTAAGCAACGGCCGTTGTTGGCGCGAGTTCACAACACGTGTTGATTTATATAAGATCACTTAATTAAATAAAAGTCAAAAAAATGAAGCCGATTAAAGACTTTAATTTTGTTTAAACACACGTGCTGAGAAATGTCATGACTAAAAAATATTAAAAAAAAAAAAAAAAACACTACATTGTTACCGACTACATTAATTACATTGTTTTCCCAAAAAAGAAGATTTTTTTAAAATATTTAGGGGTGGGCCACACCCTTATCACTTAGGGGTTTAAAAAATAGATTACGACCGATTCGCAGACCTACCAAATATGCACAGAAATTTTCATAAGAATCGGTGAAGCCGTTTCCGGAGAGAGTTTGGCAGCAGCAAACACTGCGACAGGAAAATTTTATATATTAGACTAGAAGACCCGGCCACGCGTTGTGGCTTTTCTTGTATTTCGTTCAATTATTAGATACTATAATTGGTATTGTTAAAGTGATTGGTAAGAATGATGAAAAGATCAAATTAAGTTTTCAACGAAGATAGAAAATGTTTAATTTTTATTAATTTAATGAATGAGGTAGATAATGTTGATTTGTAAGACTGTATTATAATTATTTTACTAATTTTTACTAAGAACTAAGCGATGAACAATATTTCTTGTTAGTCTGACTTTCAAAGTCAAATAAATAAATTCGATGGTTTTCCGAACACGTGAGCATGCAACATACAGCTGCCCATGGGAGAAACACGATTCTGGGGTTATATATTTTTGGTGGTCGTTACTGAAAATTATAATTGAAAAAAATACATACAATTAAAATATAAATCAGGATGATATCATGAAAAGAGACAAGAAAAATTCACAATAAAATGCGATAAAACGGATCATTGGAATTTTTTAAGACTTTTGCCTTCGAAGAATTTTTGA
>BPLR01018502.1:0-170216 GCA_021605095.1 Caerostris extrusa | reverse complement strand
GCATTATATCATTTTAAAGCACCTATATTGAAGTAAAGAGAAAACACCACATTACAGAAGGTTTTTCATTCTCTGAAATTACAGGTAAATATTTGTGTTTCTATATTGGCATCCAATTGCTATAGCAGTGCTTTACAGTGTTTTAAAATTCTAGTAGATAAATAAAAAATTTTAAATTTTAGTAGATAATTTTTTTCAGTAAAAAATTTATTTCGTTGATGTAAGTGTATGAAACATTTTCAGATCGCAGAACAGTTTGTGTTTACTTCACGACAAAAAAAAAAATTAATGCATTAACAAATTTATAATCTGGAATACCCATATGAAATATTTTTTTAATATGTATTATTTTTGTGAATAAATATTTCCGGATATTTATAAAAATCATACGCAAAAAAATCTAAATTAACAATCAAAGTACAGGGAGGATTTCTAGAAATATGATTCCCTTATTTATGTTAGTTGAAAAACCTCCTACATTTCAGAGGATCACATCTACATAATAGTATACAGCTTTAGAATATTATGAATTTGAGAATGAAAATCAATACTTTATTAATAATAATAATGTTATTCACGTGGTTCATAAATAATCAATATATTAATTACACGGAAGATTCAATTGCATAAAAGGTTAACAATGTTAGGCAAAAGACAAAGCAAATATATCTACGCGGGATTATTGTCAAGGATAGATAAAAGGTTCCACCAGTCTGAACTAATAAGTTATTTTACAGAAAAATGGACTTACTGTTAATATTTTCCATTAGGTATTCTTTATGTACGAATATTAATTGTAATTTGCTCACTCAAATATTAGTACACTCTCGTATGTTATGAAAATAAGACTCGTTTTAAAAGATAATTATGTTTAGTTGATGTGCCTTCTTTTAAGAATATTAAAATGTTAGACACCAATATAAGGTATATTTCAAGCAATTCAAAAGTTTTTTCAAAATTATTTTTAAAAGGAGAAAATATATAAATGTCCGTGTCATGTTAGTACATTAATGTTAGCACTGTAAAATAACCATTCGTAATTCAGATGCAGTTTTTTTGCTGAATTTTTTAGATGAATTGAGGGTTTTTAAACTGTTACATCGAAAACTTCTTGAGATGGTTGAACGGGTTCCAAATTTAAATAAATCGAAACCCAATTTATTTCATAAAGCAAAAAAATGGATTTCTGAAGAAAATATCTTTAAGTAATAGAAAAAAATTGCAATTTAGATACGATCTCTTATTCTTAGTAGCTACTTCGAAAGGTCTATTCCGTGGTAATTGAGCTGTTGTATGAATTTTTTCCGTGGCTGTTCCTATGTCTATTACCAGAGAAATGTTTTTTTTTTAATAATATTTCCTTCTACGTCTACTACGATGTAAGTTTGAGCTTTAAGTACATAAATAATTCACCAATGGCTCCACATGGAAAAGAATTATCAAAAGATCTAAAGGATGCAATAATAAAGCTCTATAAGGAAAGCAAATCCCAAAGACAAATCGCTAAAATCATAGGCAAAAGTCCTGCAACAGTGCAAAAATCATAGAAAAGTTCCAGGCTGAGGGAAATACTCTAAACAAGCCAAGAACAGGACGACCGCCCATTTTAACTGATTGAGAAAGACGAATTATTGTTGGAAATGTGAAAAAAATCCGACGATTAACGCACCTAAATTGACAACTGATGTGAAAAACAATTTTGCGAAGTCATGCAATCCTGAAACAATTCGCCGTGTGTTACGGAAGGCAGGATACCATGGTCGAAATAGGCGAAGAAAACCATTTGTTAGCAAAGTGAATCGCAAAAAGAGAATAGATTTTGCAAAAGAAAATGTAAAGCAGGACACAAATTTTTGGAATTCCGTGATTTTTTCGGATGAAAGTAAATTTAACATCCACGGGTCAGATGGACACCAAAAAGTTTGGAGGAAAGCAAATGCAGCTCTAGAACCAAAGAACATGAGAGGAACTGTAAAACACGGTGGTGGTTCGATTATGGTTTGGGGTTTCATGGCAGCAACTGGAGTAGGAAATTTAGTTATAATCGACGGAATAATGAATCAATATAGCTATTTGAATATTTTAAAGAATAATCTAAGCCAAAGTGCTTCTAAATTGGGACTCGATGGATCCTTTACTTTCCAACAAAATGATCACCAAACATACTGCTTGGGTTGTTCGGGAATGGCTGCTATATCACGTGCGAAAACAGCTAAAAACCCCACCGCAGTCACCTGATCTTAATCCCATTGAACACTTGTGGGATTATCTCGATCGTCAAATTAGAAAGCAAGAGATCAAAACTAAGAATGACCTAAAAAAAAAAAAAGCCCTTTTGGAGGAGTGGAAGAAAATACTATCTTCTGTCACTCAAAATTTAGTAAAATCAGTGCCATCTAGATTGAGAGCTGTTATAAAGGCCAAAGGCTATCCAACAAATTACTAATTTTTTGAAAAATTGTAAAATTTGCAATATTAATGCCTTTGTTTTTGTTTGCATACTTACTTTTATGATGTAAATTACATCCTATTTTAAGTTAAGCTCATCTTGCTAATTAAATATTTGTATTTTTTAATTACTTTTCATTTTGTTATTAAGCATTAAGCATTTTTTGTTATTTTGCTGTAATCGAAATAAATCGTTAATTTGAAAACTCTAATATTGTAGGTCTGTTTTTTTTTTTTTTCATAGGACATCATCACATACACTCTGCATACTTACTTTTGTGACTAAGTGTATGCTTAATTTATCATTATCTATATTATTTATTTAAATAGCTTTAAACGATTTGAAAGTAAGCTGTAAAGTAAGTAAGTAAAGTTGATTTTTAAGCTTTCCAAAGAGTTCTTATATCTTGCAATTAAGAAAGAATATAGAAATAAATTTTGTCGTTTCATTTAAACGGAACATGTAAATTGTTCAACAGCTGAACTTCTGGAATTGTATCACAAAATGAATATGTATTAAATATACTGCTTTTTCAAATTGCATGGATCCGCATATTTCAATCCATTTTAAATTTCTATCCAATAATTTTTAATCTATAGTAAAGCTACAAAATATTCAAGATCTTGTAAGTGGTAATTTTAAAACGTAATAATCATGAAGCAAAATTCTTCAGTTATAGATTATTAAATTACATGTTAGAAAACCCTAAATCAAAATTTTAAGCATTCAACCACGTTTAGAGTATAGTTAAAAAATGCATTTTTGCAATTTTTTTTTTCCTCAAAACGCTTTCATCAGGAGTCGATGAAAGAAACTTATTTTGAAATATATTTTTTTTTACAAATATAAATAGTACTAAGACCAAAAATACTTCACAATTCTAAGAAGTTAATGGTAAAAACATTTACCAAACCTAAAACTGGTAATAATAGTTTTTTAATCGCAATTCTTTTTATGGAAAATATACAGACATCAAAAAGCATTCCTAAAAGACAATTATCTGAAAAATTCATATTCAAAGATTAAAAAACAAAAATATATTTTCCCGAATTTTCAAATAGCAAATTTTCCATTTCAGATCAACAATTAATTTAATATTTCTTATTACAATACTTACATTGTAGACATTTGATAATTGTTTTTATAATCAATCTCTACTTTATTACTGATAAGTCGTAGTTTAAAAGAGGTAAATCCTTACGATTTAGAAGGAAAAATTATTCAACAAATAAATATTATTCTGTTAATTAACTATTGGAACAGCTAGGGAAAATATACATACAACAGTCGAATTAAATAAAGTACACCCCACAGCATAGCCTATTTTTAGAAAGTGCGATTCAATCAAAATATGTACGAAATTTTTAATTCATTAAAAATATTATTTTCGACAATCCATTTTTTATTAAGTGGAGTAAAAAAGAGTTTAGAATAGATAAAATGGGTTTAGATTTGAAGAAGTTTACATTGTAGCATTTAAAAAAAACCCAAATAATCTCAAAAATTCAGCAAAGAAAATTGCATCAAAATTACGACTCGTTATTTTACAATGTTGACGTTCTAACATTAAACGAACTTTTATATTTTCGCCTTTTATAAAATAATTACCAAAATAGTATTCCATTGATTGAAATTAATTAAAAATATTAAATTGTCATTTTAATATTTTTAATTGAAGACACACCAATTAAAATTATTTGATAAGTAAACGTCTTTTGGAACGAGTCTTAATATCACAACATTTCAAAGTGTACTCATATTTTAGCTTGAATTTACATTTAGCAGTCGTACATAAAGATTATCTAGTGTGAATTCTTAATAGTAAGTTCATTATTCTCCAAAACAATTCCTTACTTCAAAATGTCGAAACTTTCTCTCCTTGAAAACAGGCCCGCTAGAGATATTTACATTCTCTTTTTGCTGTAATTGTTAAACTTTTATGCATTTCCTCTCCTCTATAATTTATAATTTAATAATATATTCATGAAATTTATAAATAATTTTCTTAATAAAGCATTGATTTTCTTATCAAATTTATGTTATTTTAAAGTTGATAAGAAAATTAGTTCTATTATAGATGTGAACTTCTGAAGCGTATGAGGTTTTTCAACTAACATAAATAGAGGTATTACATTTCTAGAAAGTGTCATTGTATGTTTTTTTTTTTTTTAATTTAGAATTTTTTTCCTGAGTATAATCCTTATTATAAATACCTGAAAAATTTATTTACAAAATAATATATTTAAGAAATATTTCATGGCATTATTTCGTATTATTAGTTCTTTTTTAATGCTAGGACTGCAACAGACACAAACTAGAATTAAAACCATTTACCTGTAATTTCAGAGATTGAAAGGCTTTCTATAATGTGGTATTTTCGATAAGTCTCTCTTCGTAAATATCGGTTTTTTAAAATGATATAATGGACTGTGTAATCAACATCTGTATTAGTATTTTTGTACGTCTCTGTTGCCACAATTTTTGAAGAATTCTTAAAAAATAATATCCCTCGACTATCGATGGCTTCAGTTTGGCTTGTCTCTACTGTCATCTTTTGCACACTAGATATAAGCGGAAAGCGATCTATATTTCAAAGAAGATTCTGAACCACTAACAAACATCCATGCCACCACCGGGATACGAAACGGAAGTTTGAGTTACCCAATTCCAGAGCAATAGCTACTTCGCCAACAAGCCGCTGACGCACTTCAGATTCTACCCAGTGCCCAACTCTATACTGTTTTTAATATATGCAATATCACGATTAATATTTTTTATTTCTGGAAGAAGATTTTAAACACCATATAACATACTTATCACTGTCTGCACGATTGAAAATATTTGTTAACTTCTGCTATCTATGAAAGTCAGTATCGATGACATTTGAAGGCATACATTGTTGAACACGTCAAAAATTTCATGGTATCGAGGTTTAATATTTTTTGTAAAGAGTTATAATTTTGAAATTCTAAAAAAAAGTATTATGTTTAGTCACAATTTGTCACAACAAATTTCAGTTTTAGTTCTTCCAACTTTAAGCACTCAGAGGGCCAATTGGCTAGCGCTCTCCTTTTGGTACCACAGGCTTCAGGTTCGAATCCTGGCATGGCCTGAATGTTTGTTAGTTGAATGTTAAATTCATGTTCATGGTTGTATTTTACCTTTACATGGTTTTATTTTTTTTATAATTTGATTGCAAATTTTAATTTAATATTCTGTAATCAAAAAGTTTTATAAGATCTTAAAATTATAAAAAAAATATTATTGTTCTAGATCATTTTAAATAATAAAATTATTTTTAAGAGGATTGTTAAATATACTACATATTTTTATTAAACTGTATAAGACTTTTCATATTTAAATAATATACTATCATAAGAATATAACTATTAAACATATAATAGACTTGGTGGAATATTTAAAACTAAATTATTATTGTAAAAATATTTTTTTTACAAATTGAATGTAAAAATAATCATTCAAAAAAAAAAAATATTTTAAAATTTATTCAATAGGTAAAAAAAAAAAAATAATAATTACACATTGTATTACATAAACATATTCAATAATTTTATATGCAAGTATTCTTAACAAAAACAAAAAATAAAAATTTTAAGTTTAAAACAAAAAAATTTAAAAATATTAAAAACATTAGTTTTAAAAATATTATTGTAAAAATTAAAAATAGGGTATGCAAGCTACAAAATTAAAAAAAAAAAAAAACATTAATTATTCATCCTTCATTGAAACTCAACATTACACATATAAATGCAATTGTCATTTAACATAGCTTTCATTATATTAAAACAAAAATTAAAACCTTTACAACTATAGACTTTATCAATTAACATGATTTATAAATAATGTCTTTTGCTTGATGGTATATAAATACATTATTTGCTTGAATATTTCAATTACATAAATTTATAGATGTAAAAAATGTGTAATATAAATTGCTTTATTAAAATAAATTAATTCAAATGCTAGACTAATATAATGTTTTCTAACGAAATTTTACAAAACAACATTAACAAAGTATTAAATTAAGAGAAAATAAACTTCGCATACTCAACAAAAAGTTTATTTAAGCTATACTTATTGGAAAATTTAAAACTTATAATTTTTATATTCTGTAATGAAAAAAAAATATTTTATATAATTCGTACAATGAAATTATTTCGAAACTTGTTCAAAACGAAAAAAAAAAAAAAAATATCACATTAATTGCATTTAAAATATTTCATATAATAAAAATTCATACAAAATAGAAGAACAAAATGCAAAATATTATAAAAACAATTATTTAGTATAAAATTCTAAAATCGTTTGTTCAAACTGTAGAAACAAAAAGCATTCACTGCTCATCATTCTTTAAAATTTAACATTACACACATAAATGCAATGGTCATAAGTTTTTATAAAAATAAAATATTGAAATGATGATTTATATAGCATGCTACATTTTATTTTCGTAGTGTACGCACGTGTCTCATTAAATGGCTTCTTTTTGAGAAACTTCATCCACAGTGGGGCTTTCATTAGAATGTCTCAGTAGATGCTTTTGCAAATTGCCTTTTTGAGTAAATTTCCGATTACAAATTTCACACACAAATGGCTTTTCATTCGTATGGGTACGCAGATGAGCTTTTAAATTGCAATTCTGTGAAAATGTTCTCTCGCACACTTCGCACTCGTAAGGCGTTTCCTTGGTATGTGTTCGATAGTGCCTATGTAAACCACTTTGATGTCTAAATTGTCTTTTGCATACTTCGCATTCAAATGACATTTCGTTCGTATGCGTAAGAAAATGAGACTTCAAATTAGGCATGCTAATAAATTCCTTATTGCAAATTTCACAGGCATAATTTTTGACACCGGAATGCGTTAATGAATGCGCATTTAAATGATGTTTTCTTGTAAATGCCTGGCCGCAAACTTCACAAATATATGGCTTTATACCTGTATGAATCTGCACATGCCGGGAAAAATGCTTTTTCTGTTGGAACCCAGTACCACATGTATCACACTTGTAATACTCTTGTTTTGCTTTAATACAAGAATCTGCCATTATTTGAGGTTTTTTAATTAGTAACGTAAAAAGCAATACAAAATTGTTTCAGATTGAATTCAGCGGGATCCTTGTGTGACCTCGTATTCTGGATCTTGTTAAAGATAATTTTCGGCTGTTGTCCAATGGAGTTTCTGATTTTCTAAGAAGAAAAATTCAGTAGTAAGAATCATGGTAATATTGATATAATCTTAAATAGGTAAAAACTGGAAATGAATAATTTTAGTGTTATTTTTCATAAATTACAGTGCCAATTATGAAAAGTATTAATTATTATCAAACAACAGCATCCTGTGAAACAGACATGTAAAAATATTTAAAATATGTTAATATTTCTTGATTTTCCGACATTTTTTGTTAATCTAAGAAAAACAAACTTCTGTTTTTATTTAAAATTGTTTTATTTAAATACTGAAGTAGTATGTGAATGTTTTAATGTATGGATCTCTTGATATTTCATTTTATTTCTTGCGTTGAGCATTTTTCCAAGAACTTAACTATATTTCCGCATTTGTTTTACTAAATTGTTATTAATTATTACGAAATAATTAATATTTAAATGACTACATTTTGCCTCTCAACAAGTAAAAGGTAGTAACAGTTTTCATTTTGTAAGCAAACTTTTATTCAGTCACTACTGCAATATATCTATCATTGGTTGAATTGCAGCAAACCATCACAGCATTTAACTTGATATTTATGTTCTGATCCCGTTAATTATCAAAAGTTAAACCTTTGCACTCGAGGGCTCCGGAGCGGAGCCATTTAAAATTTGTCTTCAAGCTCGAGGGCTCCGCTACGGAGACAATGCAAATAACAATATAAATAATGCGTTTCTTTTAATGCTTATATCAAACTTACGTGTGAATATGATCTTTTCACTAAAATCGCTTCGAGTTGCTGGTAATACGAATGAAAAAAAAACTTCGAGTGCAAAGGGTTAACATCACCGTGATTCAAAAGCTGTATGCAGTACTTTAATGTGGTTCACAAAATCATTTTTGAACTCCAATTCCAATAACAAAAATTAGTTCTTTATATATTAATTACTAGTAGAACAATAATAAATTCCAACAAAGGAAATCGCTTAAATCAATGCATAAATACTATATCTTGAAAAACTGAAAATATAATATTGAGTATGTATTAAGAAATTTGTATGAGAACCATTTGAACTAGAACAGTAACGAGACAGAATATTCGTGTTGACATTTGAAATTTGAACATTTAGTTAAAGGCGGCCTGATGGCCAATTGGCTACCTCAGGCTTCAGGTTCGAATGCTAGCGTTGACATGGAAGTTTGTTCGTGGTTCGGAATCCACGTTTAACTTTAGGACCCGGTCTAAGTAGCCCAAAGTGTGCATGAAATGACCGGAAAGCGTCAAACCAAACCATTCAGTTTAGGATAAAAATAAATCTTATTCTGAAATTGTAAAATTTGATGTATGTAGTATAATAATAAATTACAAAACAACTGGACAGATTTTAACAAACCTCATAATGAATGGCCAATGATTTTGATTGCTTGAGAAGTGGATTGCTATTCAGAGGGAGAACTTATTCCACAAGTAAATACTCTGTGATAATGAAAAGGAACAGTCACTAGTAAAATGCATATCACAGTCGAGTTACCGCAGAATAACACATTAGACATTAACTACTAGCAATGTAAGATCGGATCTAAATAATGATAATAATTATTATTTCTTCTAAAGCACTATTCTCAGAAATTCATTTTTTCAATTAAATGGAATTAAATAGATTCCGATTTGATAGAAACTGGAATTCGAACAATTATTTCTAAAATTTCCAAAGAACGATTAAAAAATAACTCTTCTCAAAAATATTGCAAAAAACTTTAATGTCTGAATTAATTGAGCAAAGAACTTGCATTAAAACGCATAGAATGTTGCAGAAGGCATACGGTGAGCATTTCCAAATATCAGATAGAAATATTTAGAAGTGGTATAAACAATTCAAAAAAGGTAGAGAACGCGTTGAAGACGAAGAGCCCTCTGGTCGACAATCAATCTCAACCGAAGAAGCTCACGTCCGAAAAATTAAAGATTTGGTGCTTGCAGACCGTCGATTTACAATTAGACACCTTGCAGATGATGTTGGAATTTCAAAATGATCAGTCAATTTCATTTTGGGATTCAAATATGTCAAATCTCGATTGGTACCGAAAATACTGAATGCGCCAGCTCACACTGCATTAATTCTTCGTGACATTTTCACCAAAAATGAAACCCATATCGTTCCACAACCCCGTATTCACACCGTGCGAATTCTGGCTATTCCCGAAACTCAAACGACCTGTCCGTGGATACCGTTTTCAGTCGATTGAAGATATTCAACGTGAATCTCTGCGCACTTTGAAGTCCATCCCTGCTTTTGAGCATTCATTGAGGATTGGAAAAAAAGTTGGCATAATTGCATTGTGTCCGGAAGGGGATGAAATAAATTTGGAAATATAAATAAAGAGTTTTTGAAAAAAAAAAAAAGTGTTCTTACTTTTTCTGCACAGTAGTAATATCATTTATTTACTACTTCCAATGTCGATCATTTTTCTGGAATTTATTCTTTCATTGTCGAATTAATTTTAGTTATTACAAAATTTTTATTTAAATTACTTCATTTCATTATGCGATACGTAAAAGAAACTAATCAGTATACATATACAATACTAATATGCAGTGAACTAATGAGATGCACGAAAACTATCCTGAGCTCAAACTCTTTAACATAAAACGATTTTAACATTAATTATTACAAAATAAAAAACAATAGAATAAATTGCATTCAGAAAAGTCTCTTGACATAAAATAAAATAAAATATAATTGATTAACCCTAAATAATTTCACATTATGATGTCAAAACTTTTGAATTGCTATAAGAAGCAAATGATTTAAAAAAAAAAAAAAAAAAAAAAAAGCTGTTCTTCTTTAAATTCAAGAGAAATATTGTAAGTTCTTTAAAATTTAACATTGAATCACATAAAATGTAAAGTGAAACATGATGGAGCTCGAATATTTAAAAGAACAGAAATGTGAATAGAGGATTCAAACCAGATTTCGTCAATGAAATATTTTAATTTTTTTGACAAGAATGGAAATTAAATCCTAAATGGTATACATACATGCATATTTGAACATTTAAAATGCTAATATCTGCTCCATTAGATGGGGAGATTATAACTGTAAACAAGACAACAAATCTTTAAATTACATATAACAATTAGATTTAACAATAGTTCATAAAAAATAACTACTATGAAATCCAATCAATAAGTTAATTCTTCTCTAAAATAACTCCTTACTTCACACTGTTGTAATATTCCATCCTTGAAAATACGCCTGTGAAAAGATATGTACTTTGTCCTATGCTTAAAATTTTTGAGCTGTTATGCGATCGATCTCCTTCTTGCAGCCGTGGTCTGCGCACGCAACAATGCAGGCTAACCAACGCCCACGCATCCTACCCACTGCTAAGAGCGCCCCCTTGCGGCGTTCGGGGAGAAGTACAATTCCCGCG
Organism: Caerostris extrusa; assembly: GCA_021605095.1. Classification (NCBI taxonomy): domain Eukaryota; kingdom Metazoa; phylum Arthropoda; class Arachnida; order Araneae; family Araneidae; genus Caerostris; species Caerostris extrusa. The sequence continues at coordinate 159,163 of BPLR01018502.1, read as the reverse complement.
CTTTTGTTGAAAAACATTTACATTACATTCTCTCATCCCCAGAGAAATAATATTTAGCACAATCCTGTGTATTCGTTGGCCTAAAAACTAGCATACTGAGAGGAAATATATTACTCGATCCAGCGTGTAACTGAGTAACTTTATTCTTAGTTAGAAGTGGAATCCTTCCACTTAAATGTATGTCTTAAACCTTTTAATGCTTTTCCGTTCTAATGCAGCTGGCAAACATTTACAGTGCTGGTTACCCAGGGGGCGCGTGTCACTTGAAGATAAGCCCCGGACGTGGAGTAAGAATGCCCCCGCAACGCTCTACGATCCTATTAGGACCGGGACCTATGGTTTAAAGTGGATTCCGAACCACCGCAACACCCATGAGCAAAGCCGGGATTTGAACCCGATACCTGTGATACCGAACGCAGAGCGCTAGCCATTCGGCCTGTATGCTAAATATTGTTTGTCTTTTATTGTAATTGAGGTGTTGTTTACGTGCTTGTAAAATAAACCGGTGTGTTCTTAAACCTGTGTGTTCAACTCGACTACACGCAGATCCAGCTGCACACACAAACCGACATCTACTATACTCTGTAATTAATAATTTGATAATATATTCATGAAATTTCTAAATATATTTTTTATAATGTACTAATTTTCGCTAGCAAATTCATATTATTTTTAAATTATATACTATTATATAGAGGCGATCTTTTTAAATTTGAAGGTTTTTCAACTAACGCAAATAGGTGTATTATATGTATAGAAAATGACACTCATTTTGGAAAAATTGTATTTTTGTATCTTTACCCTCTGGGTTTAATATGGAAGCAGGGATTGGCAGATATTGAAGTCGAGCCCAGTGTTCCTTTTAATCTACTGACACCTACAACTGTACTTAGTAATGTAACTTTTAATGAAGACTTGAAAGTGAATTTTATCATACACGAAGAACACCCGAAGTTGCTGCGTCAGTTGGCTCTCGAGATCATCAACAATATTTCTCCTCGGGACCTGGTTATTTACACTGACGGAAGCAAATCTGTCTCTGGAAGAACAGGTAAAGGAATTTTTATGAAGACAAGTACAGGAGAATTTAGATATCGTTTTAGAAACCCGGACCACAGTTCAGTATTCCGCTCAGAATTAATTGCTATAAGCGAAGCTCTGAGCCTAGCCTTAGACCTTAAAGTACCTGATGTTTGAATTCTGACTGATAGTAAGAGCTCAATGCAGTATTTGAAGGATTGGCCATGCATCCTGGACAAATTAGGGCAGGATATCGTTTCTAAATTAGCTGTTTTGGACCAGATCGGATCGGTGGGCTTGCAGTGGATTCCCTCCCATGGGGACATCTTTGGAAATGAAATTGCTCATCTGCTCGCTAGGGAAGGTTGCGAACTTCCCAAAGCTTCCTCTTCCAATCTGTTAGCTTTAGCGGTTCATTCCATGACTTTAGCCAGAGTGAATACCGCTTGGAGATCGCCGCTAAATATCCTGGTATGTCCTCGCAGTGCTCCTGTCATAGATCTGCTCAAACGGCTTTAGCTAGACTAAGGACAGGCCACACTAAAAGTTTGACTTTCAATGGAGACGAGAAGACATATACATCTCGTCAATTGTATTGATACCTCAGTGAGGCAACTGTTGAATGAGGGGGAGGACCGTTTACGATCTATTGATGCAATATGATCTACTGAACTTGGTTTAGGATTCTAAATCACGGGGATAAGCAACAATAACGCGTTTATGTTGCTACAATTTTTCAAGACTTCTTAGAAAATAATATCCTTTAACTATTGTTTTCAGTTTGCTTGCTGTAATTTTTGCACACTGGGCTTAAGGAAACCGAGATCTACAGTTCAAAGTGGATTCTGAACCACTAACAAACATCCATGCCGCAACTAGGATACGAACCTGAAGTCTGAGTTACTTTTACAGAGCAGTAGCCTCTTGACCATCAGGCCGTTCGCGCACTTCTGATTCTACCGAATACCCAACTCTGTACTGTTTTTAAAATATGCAATATCACGATAAATATTTATTTATTTCAGGTTGCAGATTTTAAACTAAACTTGGATTAACGAAATTTCTTTCCAAAACCAAAGTCCATTAAAATCACAATACTAAGCTATGCAATTATGTTCATAATACTATACTATAATTTTCATTAATATTAGTATAGTTTCGCATCTAATGGTATGAGAATGCTATCTAAAACTAAGCTGCAGTTACATGGAATATACATATCTCAAACAAAATGTGTTTAGTATTTCTTTATATGTGTTTCTATAATATTTTATAATTATTATAACTCAAATTCATTACTTTGCTGAATTTCTTCAATATGCATTTTGTTAATTTATCGAAAACTAAATTATAGTGAAATGCACTCTTTAAAAGCATTTGTAAATATTAAACATTCGTTTCGTTCTAAAATTAAACAATAAATCTGATTGGCAGTAAATTAATTGCTACTTCAATTTCATAAAATGTATCTAAATATACTTTCATAATTTACCCTTTTCCCTTGCCATTTGGATGAGGGAAATAATACATAATACATAATACATGGATAAAAGAAGTCCTTCATTTTAATCTATTATATCAGCAACAATTAAACATTAAAAACTGATGACTTGCATGAAAAACATTTCATATATTATTCAACAACAAATTAAAATTCAACAGGAATAATGTTTATTAGAAATGCAAAAAAAGATTCACTCAAAATTTATTAAAGCCCAATTCTTTTATATAAGTCCCATTGAGTTTATGAAAGTAAACGACTTCCTTTTCCTGCCATTTTGATGAGGGAAATAATACATAATACATGGATAAAAGAAGTCCTTCATTTTAATCTATGATATTAGCAACAGTTAAACATTAAAAACTGATGACTTGCATGTAAAAAACGTTTGTTAGAATATTCAGGGATAACAAATTAGAATTAACAGGAATAATGTTTAAAAATGCAAAAAAAGATTCACTCAAAATTTATTTATTAAAGCCCAATTTTTTATATAATTCACCATTGAGTTTATGAAAATAAACGACTTCCCTTTCCTGCCATTTTGATGAGGGAAATAATACATAATACATGGATAAAAGAAGTCCTTCATTTTAACCTATGATATCAGCAATCAATTAAATATTAAAAAAAGGATGACTTGCATGTAAAATTTCATATAATATTCAACAACAAATTAGAATTCAACAGGAATAATGTTTATTAGAAATGCAAAAAAGTTTCACTCAAAATTTATTAAAGCCCAGTTCTTTTATATAATTCACCATTGAGTTTATGAAAGTAAACGACTTCCCATTTTCCTGCCATTTGGATGAGGGAAATAATACATAATACATGGATAAAAGAAGTCCTTTATTTTAATCTATGATATTAGCAATCAATTAAATATTAAAAAAAGGATTACTCGCATGTAAAAATATTTCTATAGATTCTTTAACACCAAATTAGAATTCAGCAGGAATAATGTTTATTAGAAATGCAAAAAAAGATTCACTAAAAATTTATTAAAACCCATTTATCAATTATTTTATATAATTCACCATTGAGTGTATGAAAGTAAATGACTTCCCTTTTCTGCCATTTTGATGAGCGAAATAATACATAATACATGGATAAAAGAAGTCCTTCATTTTAATCTATGATATCAGCAATCAATTAAATATTAAAAATGGATGACTTGCGTGTAAAAACGTTTCATAGAATATTCAACAACAAATTAAAATTTAACAGGAATAATATTTATTAAGAAATGCAAAAAAAGTTTCACTTAAAATTTATTAAAACCCATTTGTCATTTTTTTTGTATAATTCACCATTGAGTTTATAAAAATAAACGGTTTCTATTTTCCTGCCATTTCGATGAGTGAAATAATACATAATACATGGATAAAAGAAGTGTTTCCTTATTGTTTTAGCTCTATTTAGAACTGGCTTCATCTGTGCTATCTGATGTGTAACACATGATAGATACATTGTCATCTAAATGTAAAATTGATGGTGGGGTATTAAATAAGTTTCTATTTTTATTATGAAGCTCTTTGAAAACAGATAATGCGTCATCCCTTACAGATAAACCTTCAGAATTCCTTTCATCAGGTCCGCATATAATATCCCAATAACCTCCCAGTTGGCGTGGTAGATTAATTTCCGTTTTTTTAATTCCAGACCTGAAAAATAGAATAAATATATTTATCCAAGATAACAAGTAATATAAAAAAAAAATTTAAAGTCAATTCCTACTTTTATTTTACCATATTGCAGAAAAGTACTTAACAAATAAAGTTGAAATTTTGCCTTTACATCTGGGGCCATCTATTATTAGATGCATGTAACTTAAATGTAAAAAACTAAAATTAATTAAATAAATTTAATTAATTAATTAATATTTGAAAAAATGTATTAACATCAAGTGTCATCCACTTACAAGTTCAAAAAATTTATTTTAACTTGAGTGGATGAATAAAAAATATTTTATTAACGAATAAAAATTTGAACAAGATATACATATAGGGATATATAGGAAGAGTGTGAGCTAATAGAAGGCAATTGCACAAAAAAAGATTTAATCATGCAGAATGTAAAATAATTTGGAGAAAATTTTTTATTAAATATTTCCTACTAAATGTTGTACTAATAACCTATCGTAGATATGCACTACCGGTCATTAATATTGCTACACCAGGATGAAATGCAGATAACAAAATGATATTTATCGAACAAATATATTATACTGGAAAGAAATTTTGGGTGGTTCTGGGGAAACAGAGTTCAGTTTAAAAAATAAATATTCACGAAAATAGGACTACATATGAAACAAATTTTTTGTTTTTAACATATTAGGGCAAATATTATTTTTGTAATAAATACAAGAAGAATTCAGAGAACTCATCAGAAAAATATTTAGAATTAAGTGGTTCTGCAGAACATAGTTCGAATATATATTCTTGTTTCGGTATATTCCCTATTATTATTTCGATGAAACAATTGATTGTTTTATAATTATTATTTAGTTGTGATATTATTGGCCATAATATTGTTGATATTTTGTTATTATTGATTGTAATATTGTTTTAACATTATTTTGACGATTGATTTACAATTATTAGTTTGAAGAACTTTCATTCCTACTTGCTTGTTTATCTCACATTCAATTAAATACTTAAACAAAGGTATTCACTTATTTCTACATTTCTATGTATGTTTTAAAACATTATAGATTGAAATTCAGTATTTATAGTTAATTTTTTTTAACATAAAAATTTGCATGAATTTAAAACTGTCTGTTATAAAAAATATGAGTTGTAATATCAAATATAAAAAATAAATAAATTTAATCCCTGTTTTTAAACAAAGAACGAATAACGAAGTCATTTTTATTAAAAAATGTTGATGAACACTCATCAAGAAATATCTAAAGCAATGCAGCATTTTTTACTAATGGTAAACAAATATTTATGTCTATTTATAGCATTTTATTTTTGTTTTCAAGTTATTTTTTTATATTTCTATTTCGATGAAGAATTAAAAAATTGGGTGTTAATAATGACTAATAAAAGTTAAACCGCCAATAAATTAGAGTTTTGGAATAATAGTTATTTGATTGATTTTTTTTAGCATTTTTATCATTCATTTAAAATTGTATTTAAAAATATTAATACTGACACGCATCTACTAGAAAATAAAAATTCAAACTGTAATTTTACCATACCTTTTGCATATCTCCTATTATGTCCAATAACGTCTGCTGTTGTATTATCCGCTAGAGAATAAAAGAGTTTATATTACACTCATTCAGTTTTAATAAACTATTCTACCAATATGACTTTACAGCCTTTAAATTAGAATAAATAGTTATATTTTCAAATGCATTAGTATTATATATATACATATAAAGTAAAGTTATATCAATATAATTATACGAAATATGATTTCGTTTCTTAATTAAATGTTTGCAAAAAATAAACACACTTTTGCTTGTTAATGTCAAAAATGCAATATTATATGAAAAAAATTCCTGATTTACTTCAGTTATAATTGAAATAAATCAAAATAATGCTTGTATTTATCCTGTTTTATTTTTTTATTTATTATAATTATGCTTTTTACTTATAATTTTATATACAATAAAACATACTTCTTTGGTTTCTCCAATTATGTCCTTCATCTTGCGATGCTGTATTCAGGCCTATATATAAAAAAATTAAATTTCTAATACAATGTACACAGCATTTAAATTTTTGAATGTAGATATTATTTATTATTAAAGTATACCTCAATCCATATAAATTATGAGAATATCAAAATGTCCTTCTATGGAAATGGAATTCCTTCACTTTAAAAAAAAATAAATATTCACGAATATATGACTAAATACGAAAAAAATGTTTTATTTTTAACATAACAAGGCAAATATTATTTTTGTAATAACGATAACAATAATTCACAAAACTCGTCAGAAAAATATTTAGAATTAAGTGATTCTGGTGAAAATAGTTCGAATATATTTTCTTGTTTAGGTATATTCACTATTTTTATTTCAATAAAGTGATTGAATGCGAAGCGTAAGCAATAAAGCGTTTGAATCTACTCTCTTTTTATATAACTAGGGTTTAAACTTAGCGCCTTGGACCTCTTGGCCATTCTGACTTCTCAACGGCAGTATGGCTGTACTTATTTATAGTATTCAGCTCCAAATGTATTTGGGTATGAATGGCTCCTATGCTATTCAGTATATCTAAACTGAAAATATTTTAATATTGAGCTCCAGTCAAATACTATTATTATTCCAGTAATAATAATACTATTATATCCAGTCAGTACTATTATTATTTCAACAAAGCGATTGATTTATAATTATTATTTGATTGGGATATTATTGACCATAATAATGTTGATTGTTTGTTATTAATTATTGTGATATTGTTGATATTTCGTTAATATTCATTTGATATTATTTCGATTGATATACTTTTATTAAAAATTATTTAAAAAATTTCATTCCTGATTGCGTGCTGATGTCACACTCAATTAAATATTAAAACAATGGTTTTCATTTTTTTTTTTCTACGTATGTTTTAAATCATTATAGATTGAATTTAATTTTTACAATTTTTGAACACAAAATTTTGCATCCATTTAAAACTGTTTGTCATAATTAAAATCAGTTGTAATATCAATATATATATTTAAAAAAATCCCTATTTTTAAACAAAGAACGAATAACGAAATCCTTTTTATTAAAAAAAAATTGATGAACACACATCAAGAAACATCTAAAACAATGCAGCCTTTTTGCACTAATGGTTTCGTTTTCAAGAATTTTTTTTTATATATATATATATATATATTTCTATTTTTAAAAAAAAAAAAAAAACATTTTTTTTTTATATTATACTTTTTTTTTTGAAACAAATTATTCTTTCTGTTTCAGACATTGTTATATATCCTTATCAAACAGTTTAAAAACTTTAATTAATGACCTTCATATTCACAATGAAAAATAAGCATAAATTTATAATCACTTATGAAAAGTTAAACTGCCAATAAACTAGAAAGTTTTGGAACAGTATTTATTTGATTGATCTTTTTAGCTTTTGTATCAGTTATTTTAAATTGTATTTCAAAGGAAATCAAGTAGGGCACGCCTGTCATTGAAAATAAAAATTTCACCATACCTTTTGCACGTTTCCAATTAATTCCATCAACCCTTGTTGTTGTGTTAGCAGCTAGAGATTAAACGATTTTATATTACATTCATTAAATTATAATAAACAATTTTCTTAATTTGATTTCAATGCCATTAAATTATAATAAATAGATATATTTTCAAATACTTTAGTAACACACACACATATACACTGAAGTGACAAAAGTCATGGGATAGCAATATGCAAATTTTCAGATGGCAGTAGCATCGCGTAGAACAGGTATAAATGCGCAGTGCTTTCGCAGAGCTTTCATTTCTGTTCAAGTTATTCATGTGAAGAGGTTTTGATGTGATGATGACCGCACGACGGGAATTAACAGACTTTGAACGCGGAATGTTAGTTGGAGCTAGACGCATGGGTCATGCCATTTCGGAAATCGTTAGGGAATTCAACATTCCCAGATCCACTGTGTCAAGAGTGTGCCGAGAGTATGAAATTTCAGGCATAACATCCCACCATGGACAGCGCAGTGGTCGACCGCCTGCACTTAACGACCGAGACCGGCGACGTCTGCAAAGAGTCGTAAATTCTAACAGACAAGCAACACTGCATCAAATAACCGCAGAAATCAATGTGGGGACGTACAAGGGACTTGTCTGTTAGAACTGTGCGGAGAAATTTGGCTTTCTTGGGCTATTCCAGCAGAAGACCGACTCGAGTGCCTTTACTGACAGAACGACATCGCTTGCAGCGACTCTCGTGGGCACGTGAGCCTATCGGTTGGTCCCTAGATGAATGGAAAACAGTGGCCTGGTCCGATGAGTCACGATTTCAGTTGGTAAGAGCTGATGGTAGGGTTCGAGTGTGGCGCAGACCCCACGAAGCCATGGACCCAAACTGTCAGCAAGGCACTGTTCAAACTGGTGGTGGCTCCGTAATGATGTGGGCTGTTTTTTCATGGCATGGACTTGGTCCTCTGGTGCGACTGGACCGAACATTGACTGGAAATGCTTATGTTCAGCTACTTGGAGATCACTTGCAGCCATTCATGGACTTCATGTACCCAAACAACGATGGGACTTTTATGGATGACAATGCGCCATGTCACCGGGCCACAACTGTTCGCGATTGGTTTGAAGAACATTCTGGACAATTCCAACGAATGATCTGGCCACCTAGATCGCCCGACATGAATCCCATCGAGCATTTATGGGACATCATCGAGAGGTCTGTTCGTGCCCAAAATCCTGCACCATCAACGCTTTCACAATTATGGACGTCTATCGAGACAGCATGGCTCAATATTTCTGCAGAAGACTTCCAACGACTTGTTGAGTCCATGCCACGTCGAGTTGCTGCACTTCGCCGGGCGAAAGGAGGACCGACACGATATTAAGAGGTATCCCATGACTTTTGTCACATCAGTGTATATATATATATGAAGTTATATCAATATAATTATAAAATAAATACGATTTGGCAGTTAAATAAAAAAAAAAAATTATTTTTAATAGAATGTTTGTAAAAATAAAGGTCCCCGCTTTTAAGCGTCAACTCTTACGATGAAGAATTAAAAACATTTTGTGTTTATAATGACTCATGAAAAGTTAAACTGTCAATAAACTAGAAAGTTTTGGAATAGTATTTATTTGATCGATCTTTTTAGCATTTGTATCATTTATTTAAAATTTTATTGGAGAGAAAATCATGTTTGACACGGATCTACAAGAAAAAAAAAATATTTCGAAATGTAATTTTAACATACCTTATCCACGTCCCCAATTAAGTTTTTCGACGCCTTTTTTTGTATCAGTAGCTAGAGATGAAACGAATTTTTAAATTGACTTTATTGTCTTTAAATTACAAAAAATGGTGTATTTTCAAAACAAATTAGTATTATATATATATATACATAGTTTATAAAAATACATGTCCAAGAAAATATAAGTGTACATATGAAACAACTAGCATAACGAGGAAAATTTTATTTTTGCAATAAATATACAGAAACAATAAATATAAATATACAGATATCACAGAACTCTTAGTTAAAATATTTAGAAGTAAGTGATTCTGCAGAAAATAATAATAAATATACAGAAATACAGAACTATTTTCTGCAGAATCATTATTTCTAAATATTTTAACTATTTAGAAATAAGTGATTCTGCAGAAAATAGTTCGAAGATATATTTACTATTATTATTTCGATATTATTATTCACTATTAAATTTATTGATTTATAATAATTATTTAGTAGTTATATTATTGGCCATAATATATTTGATATTTTTTTTTATTGATTGATATTTTGTTAACATTGATTAGAAATTATTTCGATTGATTTACTATTATTATTTTGAAAAAAATTTCATTCCTGATTGATGTCACACTGAATTAAATACTTAAACAACCATATTAATTTTTTTGTACATATGTTTTAAATCATTATAGATTGAATTTAAATTTTATATTTACTTTTTTAAACATATAATTTTGCATGAATTTTAAACTGAATGTCATAAAATATATCAGTTGCAATATCAAATATAAAAAAATTTAAATAAAATCCCTGTTTATAAACAAAGAACGAGTAACGAAGTCATTTTTATTTAAAAAAATCAATGAAGACACATGCAGTAATATTTAAAGCAATGCAGCATTTCATACTAATGGTAAACAAATATAAATGCTATTGAAAGCATTTTACTTTCGTTTTCAATTTTTTTTTTTTTTTTTTTTTTTTTTTTTTTTAATATTTCTATTTTTTAAAAATATATTTTTTTTTAATTATACTTTCTGAACAAAATACACTTTCTGTTTCAGACATTGTTACATATCCCTATCAAACAGTTTAAAAACTTTAATTAATGACCTTCATATTCACAAATTAAAAAAAACAATAATTCTTATGATGAAAAAATTAAAAAATGGGAGTTTATAATCACTTATGAAAAGTTAAACTACCAGTAAATTAGAAATTTTTGAATAGTATTCATTTGATGGATCTTTTAAGCATTTATATCAGTTATTTAAAATTTGTATTTGTGAGAAAATAGAGTATGGAACGGATCTGCATGAAAGTAAAAATTTGGAAATGTAATTTTTACAATACCTTCTTCATATCTCCAATTATGTCCAGCAACGACTTTTGTTGGATTAGTACCTAGAGAATAAAAGAATTTATATTACACTCTTTTAAGTTCTAATAAACTATTTTCATACATTGACTTTAATGTCTTTAAATTATAATAAATAGATATATTTCCAAATGCATTAGTATTATATATATATACATATAAAGTAAAATTATATCAATATAATTGTACTAAATAGATTTCGTTGCTTAATGAAATGTTTGCAAAAAAAAAATAAAGATCCCACTTTCGCTTGTTAATATCAAAAATGTAATATTATATGAAAAACAAATACCAACTTGCATCAGTTTTTAAGTAAATAAATCAAAATGATAATTTTATTTATCCTGCTTTATTTTTTTATATATAATATTCATGTTTTTTACTTATTATTTAATATACAATAAATCAGACGTCTTTCTGCAATTATATCCTTCATCATACGATGTTGCATTCAGGTCTATAAAAATACAATACAATGTGTAATACATTGTATACAGCTTATTATAAAAGTAACCTCCATCCATATAAATTATAAGAACATCCAAATGTCTTCTGTGGAATTGGAATTCGTTAAGTTTAAAAAAATAAATAGTTACGAAAATATGACTATATATTAAACAAAATATTCTGTTTTTACAATAAGAGGGCAAATATTACTTTTGTAATAAATATAACAAGAATTCGCAGAATTCATAAGAAAATTTAGAATTAAGTGATTCTGTAGAACATAGTTCGAATATATATTCTTGTTTAGGTATATTCTCTATTATTATTTCGATGAAACAATTGATTGATTTACAATTATTATTGGCCATAGTATTGTTGATATTTTATTATTGATTATTGATTGTAATATTGTGTTAATATTGATTTTGACATTATTCCAATTGATTTACAATTATTAGTTTGAAGAAATTTCATTCCTAATTCCTTATTGATCTCATAGTCAACTAAACACTTAAACAAAGGTATTCACGCATTTCTACGTTTCTATGTATGTTTTAAAACATTATAGACTGAATGTTAGCTTTTATAGTTGATTTTTTTAACATAAAAATTTGAATGAATTTAAAGCAGTCTGTCATAAATAATATCAGTTGTAATATCAAATATAAAAAAAATAATAAAAACCCTTCTTTTAAACGAATAATGAAATTATTTTTTATTTAATAAATTGGTGAACACACATCAAGTAATATCTAAAGCAATGCAGCATTTTGTAATAATGATAAACAAATATATATGTCTATTTATAGCATTTTACTTTTGTTTTCAAGTTTTTTTTTTTTTTAATATTTCTATTTTTTAGAACACAAAATTTTTTTTAAATTATACTTTCTGAAAGATATTATACTTTTTGTTTTAGACATTGTTGCAAACCCTTATCAAACAACTTAAAAATTTCAATTAATGTCCTTTACATTCACAAATAAAAATACAATAACTCTTACGATGAAGAATTAAAAAAGGGGGCGTTTATAATCACTTATGAAATGTAAAACTGCCAATAGATTAGAAATTTTTGGTATAGTATTCGTTTGATTGATCTTTTAAGCATTTATATCAGTTATTTCAAATTGCATTTGTGAGAAAATCAAGTATGGCACGGATCTGCATGAATGTAAAAATTTCGAAATTTAATTTTTACAATACCTTCTTCATATCTCCAATTATGACCAGCAACGCCTTTTGTTGGATTAGGAGCTAGAGAATAAAAGAATTTATATTACACTCATTAAGTTCTAATAAACTATTTTCATACATTGACTTTAATGTCTTTAAATTATAATAAATAGATATATTTTTAAAATACATTAGTATTATATATATATATATATGTATATATAAAGTAAAGTTGTATCAATGTAATTATAATAAATACGATGTGATTGTTAAATAAAATAAATTTATTTTTAATAAAATGTTTGCAAAAAATAAAGGTCCCTCATTATACTTGTTAATATCGAAATTGTAATATTATATAGAAAAAAAACCCACTATAATTTAGTTTGTCATGAAATAAATCAAAATAATGTTTGTATTTATCGTGTTAATTTTTTTACATAATAAAATTTGATTTTTCACAAGTTATTAAATAAACAAAACATCATTTTTTGTTTATCCTATTATATACTTCATCTCGAGATAACGAATCCATGTTATAAATAAAAAATCATACATGATACAATGCACACAGAAATTAAATATGGTTTTAAATTTTAATTATTGAATACATATATATCATTTATTACTAAAGTAACCTCAATCCATATAAATTTTAAGAACATCAAAATATCCTTTAGTGTCAATGAATTGCGGTTAGTTTAAAAAATACATGTTCACGAAAATATAAGTGTACCTATGAAACAACATATTTTCTTTTTAACATAACGAGGTAAATATTACTTTTGTAATCAATATAACAAAAATTTATAGAATTCTTAAGACAAATATATAGAAATAAATGATTCTGCAGAAAATAGTTGAATATATCTTCTTGTTTAGGTGCATTCACTACTAATATTTCAATGAAACTGTTGATTGATTTATAATAATTATTTGGTAGTTATATTATTGGCCATAATATTGTTGATATTTTGATTGTAATATTTTTTATATTGTGTTAATATTGATTTGATATTATTTCGATTGATTTATTATTATTAATTTAAAAACCTTTGTTCTTGATTGCTTGTTGACGAAACACTCAATTAAATACTTAAACAACGGTATTAATTTTTCAAAGTATGTTTTAAAACATGATAGATTAAATTTAGTTTTTATATTTATTGTTTAACACAAAAATTGGGCATGAATTTAAAACTGTCATGCAAAATATCAGCTGTAATATAAAAATATGAAAAAAAAATTAAAATAAAATCCCTGTTGTTAAACAAAGAATTGATAACGTAGTCATTTTTAATGAAGAAAATTGGTGAACACACATCAAGTAATATCTAATGCAACGCAGCATTTTATACTAATGGTAAACAAATATATATGTATATTGATTGCATTTTTATTTCTGATCTCGAGTTTTATTTTTTTTCCTAATATTTATACTTTTTTTCTTAATTACACTTCCGGAAACAAATGTTTTGGCCATTGTTACAAATTTTATCAAGCATTTTAAAAATTTAAATTAGTAACCTTCATATTCACAATTAAAATTAAGCGCAACTCTTACCATGAAGTATTAAAAAAAAAATGGGAGTTTATAATCACTCATTAAAAGTTAAACTACCAATAAATTAGAAATTTTCAGAATAGTATTCATTTGATTGATCTTTTAAGCATTTATGTCAGTTATTTAAAATTGTATTTGTGATAAAATCAAGTATTGCACGGATCTCCATGAAAGTAAAATCGAAATGTAATTTTACCATACCTTTTGGACATCTCCAATTATGTCCATTAACGCCTTTTGTTAAATTAGGAGCTAGAGAATAAAAGAAATTATATTAAAATCATAATTTATAATAAACCATTTTCCTATATTTAATTTACAGACTTTAAATTATATTATAACAAATCGATATATTTTCATAATATTAATTATAATAATATAACTTTTCTATATATAGAGAGAGAGAGAAAAGTTATATTATTATAATTGTAATAAATATGATTTTGTTTGATAAAATCTATTTGATTTTAATAAAAATTTTTGCAAAATAAAAAGATCCCGCTTTTACTTGTTAGTATCAATATTGTATTATTATGCAGAAAACAAGTCCCCCTAATATATGTTTTTTACTTATTACTTAATATACACTCATGTCCATAAATTAAGGAAAATTCAGAATCACACAGAAATTGAACTCTAAAATAAAAAATTTCACCTGTAGAATTATCACACACATCTTGAAGAAGAATATGTAAATTACAGGAAACCCCAGATGGCACGGATAGTACGTCACAATGACGAGAGTGTAAGAGAGGGGTATATAAGAATGGTGGCAAAGAAGTAAAATTGTTCACAGGCGCTTTAAAAGCCTTTCAGTGCAATAACCGCATAGTTATGGCACAAAGGAAGCATTTGGATGATTTTTTACGTGGTAGAATTATCGAACGACTGGAATGCGGACGTACCCAGCTGGAAGTATCCGAGGAACTTGGAATCGCCCAGAGTGTCATCTCTAGGCTTTGGCAACGATTCCAAGATGATGGTAATGTGAGTAGATGTTACAGCACAGGTCGCCCCCGAGTTACAACGCCGAATGAGGACCGGTATTTAGCAGTTACTCCCAAAAGAAACAGACGGAGCACAGCATCAGACCTGTGTCGTCAGCTCTCTTCAGCTAACGGTACGACAGTTTCAAGGTAGATCGTGTACAGACGCTTAGGCACATTGGCCTATATGCTCGTAGGCCTGTCAGATGTGTTCCACTTACCGCAACTCACAGTCGCATGCGATTAACCTGGAGTAGAGAGCATGCATTGTGGACACATCAACAGTGGTCTTGTGTGATGTTTTCCGACGAGTCCAGGTTTAGTTTGCAGTCTGATTCTCGCCGTTCTTACAGTGCCAGGTACCCGTTACCACCAACAGAACACCATTGAACGGTGGTGCAGGATGATGCACCGTTACGGTGGTGCAGGATGGCTCGCTTTGGCAGGAATTATTCTTGGTTCCAGAACTGACCTGCATGTTCAGAGTGTAACGATGACAGGCCACATCTATCGGGATGTCATTCTGGAACAACATGTACGTTTGTTTCGGGGAGCCATTGGTGCTGAATTTCTGTTTATGGATGACAACGCAAGTCCTCACCGTGCAAACATTGTAGACGAATGACTTCAATAGGAGGATATCACCCATATGGATTGGCCAGCATACTCACCGGACTATAATCCAATAGAGCATGTGAGGGATATGCTTGGCCGACGAATTGTAGCCCGTCAACCCCTCCCACCTGACAACCGGAACTTCGGAGGACATTGCTTGATGAGTGGTGTAATATTCCCCAAGATCAGTTTAATAATTTGATATTCAGCATGCCTAGGCGTTGTAAGGCCTGTATTGCATCGTCCGGGAGACGTACTCCATATTAACCATCATACAATCCATGTTATACTGTTTTTTGTAAATAGGTTCTTTTTTGAAATTTGCTCCAAGGAGTAAAATCGCAATTTTATTAATTATGTCAAACATATAGCATCTTTTTTTGCTCTTTACCTTTTGTTTAATAAATAGACTTTACAAATAAGTCAAATTTGTTTTGCTTCTGTCTCTTTCTTTGCCTGAACTTCATTATCCTTAATTTATGGACATGAGTGTAAATAGTGAAATTAATTTGTAGAAAACTAATGCTGAACTTTCAATAATCATATTTTGGAAAAATAATTACAATTTAAGTTTAGGATATAGGAGTTGTAGCCTATTAATTATAGCCTTGTATTGTAAATGTCTAATGTAATATCTAATCGACTGATTTTTTTTAAAAATAGTTAAATTAATATTACAAAAAATTAATATTAAACTTCCAGTAATCATATTTTGGAAAAATAATTACTGTTTCGCGTTAAGCTATGGGGTTGTAATCTATTAATTATACCCTTGTATTGTAAATACCTAATGTTATATCTAATCGACTGATTCTAATAATAAATAGTGAAATTAATTTGTAGAAAACTAATGCTGAATTTTCGATAATCATATTTTGGAAAAATTATTACAATTTGAGTTTAGGATATAGGAGTTGTAGCCTATTAATTGTATATAAATGTCTTGTATTGTAAATGTCTTAATGTAATAGCTAATCGACTGATTCTATTATTAAATATTAAATTATTATATATAATATATACAAAATTAATATTAAACTTTCAATAATCATATTTTGGAAAAATAATTACTGTTTGAGTATAAGCTAAAGGGAGTGTAGTCTATTAATTATACCCTTGTATTGTAAATGTCTAATGTAATATCTAATCGACTGATTCTATTATTAAATAGTTAAATTAATATATACAAAATTAATATTGAACTTTCAATAATCATATTTTGGAAAAGTAATTACTGTTTGAGTTTAAGCTAAAGGGCTAAAATTAATTATACCCTTGTATTGTAAATGTCTAATGTAATATCTTAATCGACTGATTCTATTATTAAATAATTAAATAATATATAAAAAATTAATATTAAACTTTCAATAATATTATTTCGGAAAAAAATAAATTACTTTCCTCAATTTGATATTTATTTAAGAAAAAAAATATCTATTAAGTTTACCTTTAATAAATTATTATTAAAATGAGTAGGAAAATAAAAAATTATTTAAATTATTTTAAAAATGAATTGAATCAGTAACTTTATAGTGCAAAAGAAACTTACCAAAAAGTGATGGCTGATGAATATGTTAAAAATTCAGGAATCGAATTTTACATAAATACCTTATCTAATGCAGCTTATCTAAGCAGTAGCTATTAGCATGCAGTAAAGTAGCAGAAGTCAACGAGATTCCACTACGATGCTCCTGTAACACTTGCTCCTCAAAAAAAAATCAGTTTTTTCCCTGCAGTTTAAACACTTAGCGATATCGTTACCTTCCACGAATGATTTGTTTCCCAACAATGACATTAGTGTATGCAAGTTGTAAATTAAGAAACACAGCTCATTTGAATTAATGGAATTATTACCAATATTAATGTGGCTAAATAATTATTGTTCATTTCTTAAATTACAGAGAATAAATTGTTTTTTAATTTGCTGAAGTGGGAATAAAAATAGAAATTATTCAAAAATTTTTGCCGCCACCAGTGTTTTTTGAATTTCGAAAATACTATAAACATGCTTCTATCAATTGCTCTTGTTTGAAGGAAAAAAAAAGTGCTACCTATGGCGCCATTCTAGTGTTACCATAAGAAACTAGGTAGCTATACAATATTTATGCAAAAATTAAATTAGGAAACACTGCTCATTTTAATTAATGGAATTATTACCATTATTAATGTGATTCCATAATTATTGTTAGTGGATATTCCCTTCGGAGGTGCCCCATAATTTTTCGCCAAATTCAGTCAATTGGTGACCTCTACGAAAGGCGATAAGCAGATAGTTTCCCCCTTTTGCCGCGGGTCTTGGAGTCAGTTTTAATATAGCACCTTGTATGGAAAACTCCCGATTCACGTTTGTCTGGTTACCAAAAATAATACACTAGAATCTCGTTGTTCATTGCATTGTTTTTCTAATCATTAAAATTTAAAACTTAAAATTTAATGATTATCTTAATCGAACTGTGTTACTAATATAAAATCAATATAAAATGAAAATACATAATTTATTTGTCTTTAGCATAATATATTTCTAGTTCTTTCTTATAAATTTAAAAATATTACCATTAAAATTTATTTTAAAAGTGATAAATTAACTTTTATTGCAATAAATAGCAATTAAAATTAAAAATAATTAAAGTTATTATTAAAATATAAATTTAAAAAATTAAAATGTTGAAAATATTTAATAAAAATGTTATTTTTAAAATTATTGTATATTTCTTACTTTCAATTCATAAATTTTGATTTTATTAAATTCAAAAAATATATCGTGCTGCCATACAGTTTTACCTTTACCAAAATATGCTTTAAAATGAGTAGGAAAATAATAGTAAAAAACATTTGAAGGTGCATTTTTTCAAAAATGATTTTGAAGTTAGTTTTTTTATATTCTAAAACTTACCAAAAAGTCTGTTGATAAATGTATTACTTAAAAATTCAGGAATCTACATTTTTACATGCCTTATTTATTTTTTAATTCATGTAGCTATTAGCAAAAATGAGATAATGGAAAAATATTTTATGTGTTGCTCCAATTTTTATTAATATTTATTTCAATTTAATTAAAATCAGTTTTTCTCCCTGCAGTTTAAAAATAATTATTAAAACATTTTACATTTAAAACTGTGATTTGTTATCATCTATCAAAATACTGTAATAATGAAACATTAAAATGTGTATGTATTGGCTGGCCAAGCCCAAGTTAAATTAAGGGGAACACAGCTTCTGTTTGATGGAACCCGTGGAATTGACTTTGGCTCCGTGATCTTATTAAAATTTATTGTTATTTCAATACATAAAAAATTCGTTTTTTAATTTGTGGAACCGTGGGAATAAAAATAGGCCATTCGGGTCCCAAATTTTGAGCCAACTGCTCGCGGTGTTCTTAGGTGGTCACCCACCCAAATTGACCGCGCGACTCTTGACTTCGGTGATATAACGAGAACCGGTATATTCAACATGGCCGTTGGCTATCAATGTTCAGTTTGAATGTGACTTTAGAAATTTTCTAATTAAGTTTATATATATCATTCATATATAAAAATGTGATAGACATGTCAGTTATCCAACATTTCTATCATAATTAATCTTACAGATACATATATATATTTATATAAAACAGAATAAAGAAATTGATGTATTACATTGTTTTCAAATAAATTTAGTAATACAGTTTATTTATCATATTTTTAATTTAAATGCATTATCTAAAAACCACACAACGTAGCGTACTTAATATATATACGTAATGAATTCACAAACACACATTTATTCATCGTTTACGTTTTGGTGGGCAACAAAAGGGAAAAATACAAATAAATGTTAGAAAAATAAAAGTATGTTAGTATAATAAAAAATTGCGATATACGTTAGTAAACAATTTTTAATTTATCTTGTTAAATTCAATTTTTCTTCAATAAGTTTAAAAAATAATATGAAAAAACATTTTATATTCTTCGCTAAAAACTGTGCGGTATCTCGTGCTGCCATCTATTGAAATATTACAATAACACAAACATAGGTTTCGGCTTGAATGTAACTTGACAAATTTTCTAATTAAGTCTATATATATATTATGTATATATATACATATATTAATGAATTAAAAATATAATAGATTATCCAACATTTCGATCCTAATTAATCTATAGGCATTAATCTAAGCATAAATAAATAAAGAATTTGATGCTGACATTGATTTCAAATAAGTTTAGTAATATAGATTATTTTTAACATTTTTTCTTTTTTTTTTTTTCAATTCATTCTATTAGCTCACACTCTCCCTATATATATATTGTCCAAATTTTCAATCGTTAATAAAATAATTTTCTTTCATCCACTCAAGTTCAAATTGTTACAAGTTAAACTTGTAGTGGATGGCAAATTTAATACAGTTTTTTTCAAATATTAATTCATTAATTAAATTAAATTAATTAATTATAGTTTTTTTAGATTTAAGTTGCATATATCTAATAATATTAGATAAACTTAAAATGAATGAAAATTATTTATAAAGGACTTTCTGCAATAGTGAAAAAGTAGGAACTGACTTTAAAAAAATTTTTTTATATTCATTTTTTTCTTTTTTTTTTATATATATTTGGTATACATATAATCTACGAAGACTTTTGAATTTTAATACATTATCTAAAACAACAAACATCTCGGTTTTTTTAATGTAATTTGATAATGGAAAATATTTTTTAGTGAAATAAAAATAAAAAATATAATTATAATTAAAATTTTTAGTGATAATTAAAATATGTTACAATAATAAAATAAAATCATTGAATAGGCCATAGTTGGTGAAATTTCTTCTTTGGTAGCGGTTGCAGTTATTTTCTGTTATATTAGAACGTTATAACCCTAGTGCCTTCCACTGAAGAAATCTCAATCCTGCCTGTGCCATTCTGTGACGAGAATCCGTGGGCGATCAGCAGTTATTCATTTGGCACCACTGTTTAAGGTATGCCACGGATGCGAGTAACATGACCAGTAAAATTGTATTCCAGTGAATACCATCACAGGTTGGAATTCAACAATTCTTGTTTGAAAAAGTAAATGCAGAACAAGAAGCAGCAACTCGGGATAATATCTGCGAAGTAGCGAATAATACTTAAGACTACTAATACTAATAATACTAAATAATACTAGTTTCATAACGAAATAAAAATTTCCGCCTTTTTTCAGCCGTTAAGAAGGATTTCAGTGACAAACACACGTACAGAAGAACCAATAGCAGCGGCATCTATCGTGTCCGAATGGGAATCTAAACCATCCAGGGACTCCCTGGAACACACACAAAAATGTCATCAAAATCGACTCAGCCGTTAAGGAGGAATTCAGTTACAAACACACATACAGAATAATATATATATATATATATATAAAGATGTTTAAAAAATTATTAATTTTCTTATACAAGTCTAGTAAAAATACTAAATTTTTAAATATATTGATAGAAAATATGCTCAAATAGCTTTATTTTCTCAAATGTAATACCCATTAAATAAAATTGCATTTTGAAAATTTGACATTAATTTTTTTTTTTAGTGTCTCATATTAAAATTATTTAATCTTTTGAAAGTAATAGTAGATGGTACTAAATAAAATAAGGAACTAATCATGGTAATAACAGAATAAAACACTGATAACTCATGCATAGGTATAGCAACCTTTGGAAATCGTCAAAAATATACACTCAAAAACAGCAGCATATCGTCGTTGATATTGATATTAAAAGGGGAAATTCCCAGTAATACAAATGTCAGATTGCCGCAGCTCCTGATAAAAAGTTAAAAACTCATATTTTATCGAAGAGATAAGAAATTATATGCATTGTTTAAGAACCTAAACTTAATGGTAAAAATACCATTGAAAAACAATAAGTGTTAAGTTTTTGCTTTGAATATCTTTATCTTCAAATAGATAAATTTTCAAATTCTCTAGAAAAGCATGCAGAGCTTTCAAGATTTTGTAAATATTATTAAAAGAATAAATATCTATATGAACCGATATATAAAATGAGAATATATTCTTCCCATAACATAGATAGTGGGAAGGCAACAGATATATTAAAATGTACTTATCCATACTATTATGCATTTATGCTATTATGCATTTTAGTGAATAGTTTGTTCAATTCCGCTTCAAATAACTGGTGAATTGTGTCAGCTACACCCAGGAACGCAATGTATAGGCATAAAAGAAATGGCTATCCGCTACAAGATGGAGTTAATCGAGTTGATTGATGAGAGATTAACACGGTGGATTTAATTCGGGTTGATGGATGAGAGATTAACACGATGGAGTCAATCTAGTTGTATTCAGCAGTTAAAATTAATATATCGTAAACTATACGAGATAAACAAAATATTGAACCACAAAATTATAGAGCATCCTCTATTTGCAAACAAATAACATAATTACGCTGACACGATAAATGGTCTCTTGTACAGACCGAAATATCCAAAATTGATGCTAGATGTCTTGTTTACGCAGAAAGCTGATTTTCTACGAGATAAAGAGAGTTATATATATATATATATATATGTGTGTGTGTGTAAATGCAACAACCTGTAATTTGGAAGCAATTGCATGGAAATATAACTTAGCACATAAAAGGGAAAAAATAAATCGAAATGTAGATAAACATATGTTACTTTCATATTTAGAATTCAAGTTCATTTTATAGAACTAAAGCTTTCTTAAGCGTATGCACTAGTTACAATCATAGTGACAGTCATAGCTACCCTAGTCATAGTTCGTAATAGTTATGGATGGATTTGTTTCTTTAAGTAGTTATCGGAAGGCTGTTATACAGATTAACTGTATGCAGAAGACTTCACGAAGCAGGGTTCTATGCAGAATGTCCATAAGCTTTTGAACTCATCATACCATGCCCCAAAAATGAAAGGCTAACTTAAGCATTTACATGTGGGCTGCCCAGAAATTCTAATTACCTTAGTAATAGTTACTTCATAGTCATTCATGCACTGGTTTTCAAAAACTAAGAACAAATAAAAAGATTGCTAAAAAAAAGGCCAAAAATATTTACAAAAGGAACTGCACAGTATATATTAAATACACTGCTACCTCAGAATATAATTTACAAATTCCTGCAACTGTGAACACTTAACATCCTATATCTTGACCGAAAACTGGCTTAAAAGCATCTACAATTGTCTCAAGTAAAAGAGCGTAATAAAATTTTTAGATAACCATGTTTTGAAAACATTGTGTTATTTATTTGGAAAATTATGAGGTCGATACATTGGATAAAAAGTTAGAATAATTGAGGGATGTAATACCTTCTGTCATTATAAGATTGCAAAACGCATTTTTAAGAACAAAAATCAGCATCTTAAAACCAAGGAAAACCGTCAATTACAAAAGGTACAGTTTTAGCTCATAGTTACAAGAAGATACACAATCTGTGCAGCAATCTAGTTAGTGCCTAAGCCAATCCACATAGTTGCTGAACCAATCCACATAACTGCTGCAATTAATCAAGGATTGTTTCTTGAAGTAGTTATTGGAAGGTTGTTATACAGATTAATTGCATTCAGGAGACTTCACGAAGCATGATTGTATGCGGAATATCCATACATTTTTGAATCCATGCCACCGAAATGAAAGGCTAACTTGGGTACTCACATGTGGACTGGCCAGAAATTCTAGATTTTGTTTACAAAATGACTTTTTGCGATCGCTAGTCTGGCATGAGCAGGGAACCAGCTATTAAGTTATATTCATGAAAAAGACAGATTTTTTTGGGTATAATGTAATAGGATATGCTTCAGCAGTTATCACTTTGGATAAAAGCACTAATCCTTAAACTGCTCCGAGAGGAACCATAATTGCTCAACTATGCACTGAAGTGACAAAAGTCATGGGATACCTCTTAATATCGTGTTGGCCCTCCTTTCGCCCGGCGAAGTGCAGCAACTCGACGTGGCATGGACTCAACAAGTCGTTGGAAGTCATCTGCAGGAATATTGAGCCATGCTGTCTCGATAGACGTCCATAATTGTGAAAGCGTTGATGGTGCAGGATTTTGGGCACGAACAGACCTCTCGATGATGTCCCATAAATGTCCTATGGGATTCATGTCGGGCGATCTAGGTGGCCAGATCATTCGTTGGAATTTTCCAGAATGTTCTTCAAACCAATCGCGAACAATTGTGGCCCGGTGACATGGCGCATTGTCATCCATAAAAATCCCATCGTTGTTTGGGTACATGAAGTCCATGAATGGCTGCAAGTGATCTCCAAGTAGCTGAACTTAAGCATTTCCAGTCAATATTCGGTCCAGTCGCACCAGAGGACCAAGTCCATGCCATGAAAAACAGCCCACACCATTACGGAGCCACCACCAGCTTGAACAGTGCCTTGCTGACAGTTTGGGTCCATGGCTTCGTGGGGTCTGCGCCACACTCAAACCCTACCATCAGCTCTTACCAACTGAAATCGTGACTCATCGGACCAGGCCACGGTTTTCCATTCATCTAGGGACCAACCGATATGCTCACCTGCCCACGAGAGTCGCTGCAAGCGCTGTCGTTCTGTCAGTAAAGGCACTCGAGTCGGTCTTCTGCTGGAATAGCCCAAGAAAGCCAAATTTCTCCGCACAGTTTTAACAGACAAGTCCCTTGTACGTCCCATATTGATTTCTGCGGTTATTTGACGCAGTGTTGCTTGTCTGTTAGAATTTACGACTCTTTGCAGACGTCGCCGGTCTCGGTCGTTAAGTGCAGGCGGTCGACCACAGCGCTGTCCATGGTGGGATGTTATGCCTGAAATTTCATACTCTCGGCACACTCTTGACACAGTGGATCTGGGAATGTTGAATTCCCTAACGATTTCCGAAATGGCATGACCCATGCGTCTAGCTCCAACTAACATTCCGCGTCCAAAGTCTGTTAATTCCCGACGTGCGGTCATCATCACGTCAAAACCTCTTCACATGAATAACTTGAACAGAAATGAAAGCTCTGCGAAAGCACTGCGCATTTATACCTGTTCTACGCGATGCTACTGCCATCTGAAAATTTGCATATTGCTATCCCATGACTTTTGTCACTTCAGTGTATAGTGACGACATTCTTGAGCTAATTGTTCTTTATACATTAACATTAAAATCATCGACTGTATTACAGTCGGCAATTTTTTTTTTTTTTTTTTGCTATAAGAATGCTAAACCATAAATGCTCGATTAATTGAATATTTCATACTGACACACGGAAACGTATGACATATGAATTACCCAGCATGTTCGCCGAACTGAGTTTGAAATATTATTATATATTATATATATATTTGAGTTATCTAAGGAGAAACATTTCTACAACTAACCCTCTTCGTGCAACGCTTCACTGACTTCGAATTGCCTTGACACAGTAACGCACTTTGCTTCCCACTGAATTAATAAATACAATCCTGTTCATTGAATATCGCTGTCATGCCTATTAGAATTAATTACACACCATAAGGAAGCTGCTTACTCATTGAACTCCGTTCTATGTTTTAGATATTTTTATTTATATTTGCTCATATTTTATGAATCACTGTTTGATAAACGTTTACCCAAAATTTCATTAAAATTCCATGTTTCAAAATCACATTTTTTTCTAAATAACTTTAATTAATGAATATCAATATGAATGCAAAATTTATTTATGTAATCAAATATATGCAACACCATCTACTAGCCTCATGGATCTACGTTGCCGTATTACCGTCACATGCAATAAAGGAACACTTTCCAGGTGGACGAGTGTGTATGCAGGTATAATATCCAGAATGTGTATTTGCATTGTTAGAAAGGGCACATTAATTTTTAATGATTGCCAGTATTTTGCATTGCCAGTATTTTGCTGATCAGTATTTTGCATTGCCATAAAGATGGTATAATGCGTATATACATTAAATTGGAGCCTGAATGGCCGAGTGTCTAGAGCTCTGGCGCTCGGTGCTACAGGTTTCGAGTTCGAGTCCCGGCGATGCCATGGATGTTTGTAGTGGTTCGGAATCCACTTTAAGCCGTAGGTCCGGTCTCATATGACTGTAAGAGCGTCACAGAGCAAAAGTCAGGCTTCTACCTACGTGTGCTCCCTCACAACAGAAGCTGCTTCCTCCCCCTTCAATCATGAGTACGTATGGCCTCGTGGGCTTGGCCTAGAAATGTCTGCCAAGTGGGATAAGAAACAACAACAACAACAAACATTAAATACGCACGTTATCCGTTATTATACATTTAATGTATACATACGCTACCCATTAAATTGCATTTTTTATATCCATTTCTTTTATTATTCAAACATTGGAACTCGCGTCAATTTTTGCATATTTTGTATTATACAGGTTACTTTTATCGTATACGTATACTTAATATACTGCGTTTAATAATAATTTATTATTAATTTTTTTTTATTTGCTAAATCGACACTGATGTAGAACTTATTAGTTGTATGATTTGCCACATCTTCTTTACATTACAAAAACAGAATTTGTAACTCCTGCCGGGAATTTCTGTACGATTACTTTATTGTCTAGCGCATACCTTTCTGTGTGTTTATTAGCATTTTTAATCAGTCATAGCCCTAACTAATTCATCAGTGTTAGCTTTTAACTGATTCAGTTCACTAGATATTTTAGTCAAAACGTACCTTATAATTCTCTCAGTTAGAAAAGGTGTCCCTTAGTTTGTGTTTAAAATGGTAGATAAAATCAAAAGGAACCATGATCAAGTAGGAATGCATGAGTGGAAGCCACCAGAAGATTAAAGGTGATAGACAATATGTGAGAGAAGCAATTTCGTATTTCTTTATTCAAACTGTAATTACCATTCCTATACTGTGTGTGTACAATTGTATACGAACTCGGAGATGGCAATTATACAATCAATGCATAAACTACTTGAATGCAATTAACAAGTTTTTTATCAGTGTTATTCGTAAAGGTTACATTTTGTGATGATGGGACATTTAAGAAGAGTTTGTTAAAAAGGGTTTGTAAAAAAAAGGGTTTTTTTTGTGTTTAGTAATAATGTTAATAATGTTGGTCTGTGTTTAATATGTTAGATAAAATCAAAAGGAACCATGATCAATTAGGAATGTATGAGTGGAAGCCACTAGAAGATTAAAGGTGATAGACAATATGTGAGAGAAGAAGCAATTTCGTATTTCTTTATTAAAACTGTAATTACCATTCCTATACTGTGTGTGTGCAATTGTATACGAACTCGGAGATGGCAATTATACAATCAATGCATAAACTACTTGAATGCAATTAACAAGTTTTTTATCAGTGTTATTCACAAAGGTTACATTTTGTGATGATGGGACATTTAAGAAGAGCTTGTTAAAAGGGTTTGTAAAAAAAACGGGTTTTTGTGTTTAGTAATAATGTTAATAATGTTGGTCTGTGTTTAATATGTTAGATAAAAATCAAAAGGAACCATGATCAATTAGGAATGTATGAGTGGAAGCCACCAGAAGATTAAAGGTGATAGACAATATGTGAGAGAAGCAATTTCATATTTCTTTATTCAAACTGTAATTGCCGTTCCTATACTGTGAGTGTTCAACAGCATACGAACTCGGAGATGACAAATATGCATAAATTACCTGAATGCAATTAACAAGCTTTTTATTTCATTCACAAAGGTTACCTTATGGTGTAACTTATGTGAGTATGGGACATTTAAGAAAGGCTTGTTAAAAAGGTTTTGTAAAAAAACGTGTTTTTTTGTGTTTAGTAATGGTTAATAATGTTGGTCTGTATTTAATATGGTAGATAAAATCAAAAGGAACCATAATCAAGTAGGGATGCATGAGTGGTAGCCATCAGTAGATTAAAGGTGATAGACAGTATGTATGTGAGAGAAGCAATTTCGTATTTCTTTATTATAACTGTATTCCTATACTGTGACTGTGCAACAGTATACAAACTCGGAGATGGCAATTATACAATCAATGCATAAACTACTTGAATGCAATTAACAAGCTTTCTATCAGTATTTTTCGTAAAAGTTACTTAATGTGTAACTTATGTGAGGATGGGA
Organism: Caerostris extrusa; assembly: GCA_021605095.1. Classification (NCBI taxonomy): domain Eukaryota; kingdom Metazoa; phylum Arthropoda; class Arachnida; order Araneae; family Araneidae; genus Caerostris; species Caerostris extrusa. The sequence goes on along the minus strand of BPLR01018502.1, from coordinate 131,512 downwards.
CACTTAAAGGCTTATTTGTAATAAATTATAGTTTAAAAAAAAACTAAAAAACACGCTTTTAGAGTTAAAATAAAAAGTAAAAAATAATTGTTAACATAAGAATAAAATTACTGACGAGAAAATTAATGTCACTGTACTAAAAGCGTGGGGTACTCGATATCCATCGTTATAATTTTTCACTAGTTTCATTCCGAAATGCAGAGTTAGTTTAAAAATGTCATACAAAGCACCCCACTCTTTTAGAACAGTGACATTCATTTTTCTCGTCAGTCATTTTATTCCTATGTTAACAATTATTTTTTACTTTTTAGTTTGATTAACTCTAAAAGCGTGTCTTTTAGTTTTTTTTTTTAAACTAGAATTTATTTTTCGCTTTTTAGTTTGATTAACTCTAAAAGCGTGTTTTTAAACTATAATATTTAAATGAGATCCCGGTACGGAGGACTGGAACTATAATTCTTACAATAATTCAATTGTGAGTAAAAACAAAGGCTAAATGCGAACATGTCGAGCCAGCCAGATTCGAAGAAGAGGGAATCTCCTGATCCGTAGTCAGGCGCGTTGTGCCACCGTTCTACGTAGGTTTAAATGTCTTAGGTAATTTCATTCTACATGGGTTAAATTGCTCTTCATAAGTTAAAATAATATCACTCATCCCGGCGATCCTAATCATGATGAGATAATAAACTTATCAAAACATTTTATTGTCGTCGGTCCTTGATAGGTCTACAACGTTTAAATTAAATCTGAACTCTTAAAGTAGGGCAAAATCGAGCCCAAAGAGTCAGTTACAAACAAGCAAAGATACAGGTGAAACTAATAAAGGCGTATTAAAAAAAAAGTAATAATAATGCTGCCAAAGAAGAATATACGCTCGTGTTTAAATGCTTTAAATGTTTTGTGCCAGAAATGCTTTGTGTTTAGTAATAATGCTACCAGAATATATTTTAATGCTCATATTTGAGAACTCTAAATGAAGTGCACAATGCGATTGACATTAAAAGTCTTTGTATTCCTCTGATCATCAAATGAACCTAAAAATATGCAATGAATACTTTAATTAATTTATTGCAGATTGATGACACTACTAAATTTATTTGATATTAAAAAGATAAACAAAGAAAGAAAAAAAACATTGACCGATCCCTTGGATTCACATTATCACGTTATTGATAAAAAGTAGTTTTTATCTTTTTTAGTTATATTTTACTTTTTTTTTTTATTTTCTTAAAAGTAATTTTATTTTTAAATTACTGCAATTAAATTTAACTTCAGATTGACAGCATTGTTGGGGGTAGTGTTATTCGCGTCCGTAGCCTTTCTTCAAATTAAGCGTATCCCTTGGGTAGTGCTAATTGAGTAACAGCGGTGTAGTCCTTGCTTATGGCATAAAGATATCTGTCTCTGAATTTGCAGCTGACTTAAACAAAAAAAAAAAAAAAGCTTTCTTTTTATATCTACGAAAATTTTTAAAAATTTCCTAAAACAATATTTCTATTTTATTCACATCCTGATAGATAGTATAAATGTGCTGTCTAATAAGATAATAGTGGATTTCATGTAATAATATATATTTTATCACGTTAAGATTACTTGCTGTATGTGTATTTGAGCATTGTCTTCATATTATCTATAATGATAATGAATTAAAAATTAAAAAAAAAACTATCGTAATCTAAACAAAAGGTTATTAAATCAGAGATTCGATAACTAGTTTTTAGATAAAATATGTCATATAAAGTTAAATGTCTAGACGAAAATTATTTGATTATCTTCAATTTGCGGTAAGTTTTACTTCGTAAAATTATTAGTGATTTTTCGAATTTTTCATGAATTAATAAATTTATAATTCAGTTCCCTTTTTTTTTTTACTTTTACAATTTTTACGATTATTGCTTTAATTACAATATGTTCTATTAATGTTTATGACTTTTGTAACTATTTTTTTTTTCATTTCTCGGAATTTTTTTTAGATTTCATTTATTCAATTCATTCATTTCATTATTCTATTTATTCATTTCATTTTTATTTATTCTATATGTGATGTGATTTCATTTATTCTACATGGAATGGCTTAATTGTTTTTGTTTATATTATGTACTGCCTTAATAATGATATTTTTAAATTTATAATATTCTATTATTAAATATTTTTTTATGAATCAGCGTCCAGAATTTTCTGTTAATAACTATACTGAAAAAACTAGATTGTCAAAATAACTTTTTAACCCTATTTATATTAATAAGTTTTTTACTGGTATTTCTGGATTTGTCGTCATTGGAGTACTTGGAGTTTTCCAGAATTATCACTGATATATTTTCCACTTAGTTTTTCAATGTTTGCAGTTTTGTTAACTGTTATTCAATGTTGCTAATTGTTTTTAATTAATTGCTTAGCGTTTGATTAAATATTTAAGTTTTTTTCAATTCCTTCTATTAGCTCACACTCTCCCTATATATATCTTGTTCAAATTTTCAATCGTTCATAAAACACTTTTATTCACCCACTCAAGTTCAAATACATTTTTGAACTTTTAGTGGATGACACTGGATGTTAATACAGTTTTAATAAGATTCTCATTATTGTTTCCTGTTCATGATTTTATTTTTCATGGTGTTAAAAAGAACACCGTAAATATTTTTAAACAAAAATGCTCTGGAATACAATTTTTAGTATACCATGAGATCAGTTTGGTACTTGATAGGTTAAATTTCTTCTTATTTCTCAAATATGACATTGATCTTGTAAAATAAATATATGACTTTCGAGTTTTTAATTGAGATTGGAATATACTTTTCTTTGGTGGAGCAGAATCCTCAAAGATCTAAAACATGTTGATTTCTTCAAACGCAAAGCACATGATCTTGAGATTAGTTTAATAAGGGTCACGCCATACTTCACATTGTTGACACAATCTAACAACAAGTAATATAAAAAAAAAAAAAAAAAAAATTTAAGTCAATTCCTACTTTTTTTGTCCTCTATATTGCAGAGAGTTCTTTATAAATATTTTTCATTCATTTTTTAAAATTTATCTGGCGCCATCTATTGGTAGATATATGCAACTTAAATCTAAAAAACTAAAATTAATTAATTAAATTTAATTACTGAATTAATATTTGAAAAACTGTATTAATATCAAGTGCCATCCATTACAAGTTCAAAAAAATTTATTTGAACTTGAGCGGGTGAGTAAAAAGCATTTTATTAACAACTAAAAATTTGAACAAGATATATATAGGGAGAGTGTGAGCTAATAGAAGGAATTGAAAAAAAGATCCCTTTTACGGATTTATCATGCGAACACAGGAAAATTTGGTTCAATACACCTTGTCTTGTTACTAACGATCAAATGAAATATAAATCACTCTATTCCAATCTCGTTTACCATATATTATAAACTGTTTATATCATTTGTGAAAATAGTACTCTGGTACGAGCTCTATGAAGTCCAAATAATTCACATTCTCCCTCCACATCATCGAATTAAATAAAAGTATATAACTTTTTATGACTTTATCATACCAACACAGGAAATTTTGGTTCAGCCTAATTTGTCTTGTTACTTAGATTTGATAATCAAATGAAATATCCATCACTCTATTCCAATCTCGTTTGCCGTGTATTATAAATATTATCGTTGCCATAGATTATAATTATTATTGTTTATATCATTTGCGAAATAGTACTCTGGCATTAGCTCTATGACGTCCAAATATTTCCCATTCTCCCAATATCGAATCAAATAAAATGGGTAGTTGAGCAGAAGACTGGAATACAATATTCGATAAAGATATCCCAGCGTAAAAGAATAAATACAAGGGGGATTTTAATTAAAGTCTCACTTTCAAAATGCTGTAAAAAAAGAACCACTCGTCCCAAAGAGTTCAAATTTGAACTGAAGATGGAGGAAGCAGTATGGCATCAAAAAAAAAAAAGTTCTACCACTTTTTCCCCATCCAATTTGGTATGACCTTTGCCGTGGTGTTACGGTCTTTCCACTAACAGTGTCATTTTTTCCATAAAAATCGAAACAATCAAGAACATTGAACACTACAATTGGTTTAATGTGCAACTCATGCCAAATACGTTACGATATTTCGATTCAAAATATCACTGACAGCCGAATTTATTTTTTTTGTGCCGTTTGCAGCTCTATCTATGAATACACTTTGAACTTTTTTTGATGCCGTACCGACTCCCCCTTCTTTTAAGTATCTTAAGTTCAAATTTGAACTCATTGTGACAGTGGTTCTTTTTTGCAGAATTTTGAATGCGGGCTTTAATTATAATCACCTTGTATATTGCCACCACAGTATCTGTCGAAACTGCCGGATATTGTCGTGTGTAAGTAATTATAAAAAATACTCGTCACTCCATCATTTATTATCTTCATTTATTCCGTTAATTTTCTCCTTTTTTACATTAATCGTAAAAATTTCTGATGAATTTTAGCGGTACTTTTATTATAATCACCCTTTATATCACGTAAAGGAAACATTAAGAGGAAACCATCTCATATGATGCCTTAGTTTGTATTAGTCTCTAATTTTATAAAATCCATGCATACTTTTGTTAAATAGTAATATATATATATATATATATATATATATATATATGTGTGTATGTATTACTATTTAACATATATATATGTTAAATAGTAATGCATATATATATATATATATTACTATAAAAGTAGATTATGAATTGATATGAATGATTTACTTTTATATGTATTATATATGTATATTGGACTCAACATTTCTTGCGTAAATAAATTTATACACTTATGTATTATCAAAAATATTATTAAAATCAGTTTTATGTCCCACAAATCTTTGAAAATAAATATATAGATTAAATTTTTAAAAATGAATCATTTGTTGGAATAATAATGTCTATACCTCATACGATAATTGTTGATGTGATAATTCGTTTACAAAAATGTACAAATATTTATAATTATAATTTTATAATTATATATATAAATATTGATAGATAGACAGATATAGTGTATTTGACAACATTAAAAATGTATACATTTTCGACAAACGAATTATCACATCATCAACAATTATCGTATGAGGTATAGACATTATTATTACCAAGCAATTGAAACATTTTTAAAAATTTAATATATATATAATGTATAAATGATTTACTTTTAAATTATTTCTAATTTATTAGTAACATTATAGATAGCTATTTAATATATTTATTTTCAAAGAATCGTGTAAAACTGAGTTTAATAATATTTTGGATAATACATAAGTGTATAAATTTATTTACGCAAGAAATTTGAAAAAATGATCGGAGAAATAAATCGATTGTCTCTTATTATTAGATTTTTGTCTCTTTTTTTGTTACATCATTCTGTCTTTTCAAAATGGAGGGTATTTATAATAAAATCATGAATAAAACTGTAAGTTATCTAACTTAAATTAAAATTGTAAATTTAAGTCTGTTTTCGTTACTAAATACATGTTTTATATTATATTTCGACAAACATTTTTTAAAGGATTTCGATTCTATGATGGAACCAAAAGGCTCGTCTTCCGATGAAGAAGCTCTTGAAAAATTGAAACACCTTAAGATTTCCGATAGATCAGATGAATCCCAGAGAGAGACAACGAACAAAAGGTCTATTTCTGTAGAAAAAGGTATATTTTGAAAATATTATTACTATTAATAAATTATTGGTGAGATCGTGCCAGCAATGAAATGATTTAAATATATTATCAAAAGCTATGTAAACAATTTTAAATATTTAAAGCACAAAATGTTATTATAAATGTTATAGTTGAAAGGGCCTGAATGGCCGAGTGGCCTGGTGCTCGGTATTACACATTTCGGGTTCGAGTTTTAAAATTGCCATGGATGTTGTAGTGGTTCGGAATCCACTTTAAACCATAGGTCCCGGCCAAACAAGATCGTAGAGCGTTATGGGGGCATTGTTACTCTGCGTCCACAGCTTATCTTCAAGCTGCACGAACCTCCTAGGTAGCACTAAATGAGTAACGTCGGTGCAGCGTTTGTTTTAAGGCATCCAAGACAACTGTCTAAGTGTTTGATAGATGAATTAGAACAAAAAAATATTATAGCACAAGTATTATTTCAATGTGTGAACATTGCGTTTCTTAACTTTTCAAGTTGTATTTTACGTGTGTATTACACATATTTGCCAGTATGGAATAATACAACACAATTTTTGGTTAATATGAGCTTTATTAATAGTTTAAAATAAAAATAAATAGACAAACTATGAAGGATGTGGCTAATTGAGATAGAAGTTGGTAATTGTTTTTTATTTTCAATGGCAGGCTATAATAAGCAATAAAATGAAAAGAACACAAAGAACATAAAACAACAACAACGAGAAACGAAGAAAATCACATAATGAGCCTGTAAGGGTCCTAACGTCCTTATAACGGTCATGCACAGTAGAGGAAATAAGTGCAGGGCAGACAGGAAGGTGAGATGAATCCATAGGGGTTAGTCCATAAGGGCCCTAACCTCCCAATAACGGCCAAACACAGTAGAGAAAATAAGTGCATGGTAGACAGGAAGGCGGGATGAATCCATGTCCTCTCCCAGATTGCAGAGCACGTATTTTGGGCTTACAAATATTCTCATTCGGAAAAGGTGATTGGTCAAACAATCATGGCCCATCAGGAGTCTGAAAAGACCCACTGTTTTAAACCTGGGCTGATCAGGAATGTTTAGAATAAAGCTAAATCAGGGTTTAAATCATTTTTCCACGGAATTAACAGATAGAGTGTTCCAAAACAAGTCTCGGATCATCAGTTTCATTGAGTGAAAACTGAATTAAGTCATCTTTACAAAAAGTTTGGGTGATAGTTGTTTCTTTTTTGGAAAGAGAAACAATGTATAGAGATTGATAAATGTATAGTTGCCCAAAATATTATTTAAATTTAAAAAAATAAATGTATCAATTAATAGGATGTGGTGCGTAAAATTAATAGTATCTATCTGCAGGTAACTAACTTGTTATACAATCATCGGACTGTTTCCTGCAAATTGGACTATTTTCCGCTATTAACTTTAAACGACGAGTTAAGTCACTTACATTCTGTGTAAAAAGTATCCGCAGTTTCTAATTTGGAATATACTCCAAAACATTCCTTTTCTTTTGGGATATAGTTAGTTTTCTACGGGGTGGTTAAAATTAAAGTGACCCTATTCACTGAAGTTTCATATTTATCACATTTGGCATTTTCCCATACCTAATGAGCTGTATAGTGATCCTTTTTGTATTTGGAATACTTCATTCTTCATTTAGGCCTAGAATTTCCAAACTTTGATATATTCTTTTTAACTATTGAATGTGATAACGTTTGTTGTAGAATTTTGAATACTTCATTCTTCATTTACGACTACATTTCTCTTATTATTTGTATGTTCTTTTGGAGATTCTTGAACAATTCATGAAGTTCTTGATGTATTCAACATTGCTGTATTTATGTGGCTATTGAACTTGGTCATCCTTGTAGTATTCTAATCTATTGCTTCATGTATCTCTTGCATTATTAAACATTGTTATATTCCTGAGTTTATTCAATTTTCTCGAATGTTCATGCATGATAAGTTGAAATTTGCCGAGCATATTTCAGTTTTTTTTTATTATACTTTCCGTCGATGAGGTATGGAAAACTTAAGTGTCAGGATCCATAACCCTATTGAAGAAAAAAACTTACAAACTGAAAAAAAGAAAAACACCGAACAGTGGCCAAAGACTTTTTTTTTTTTTTTGAAATTAACTGACAACCTTAAAAAACCAGTAATATTAATTATGGGAGTAACCAGTAATATTATTATTGTTGTGACTAATCTTCAATGTCCTGCAGGGCGGAACATACATCCCATGAGTGATCTACTCATGGATGGAGGAGGGGGGGGCAGCTTCTGTTGTGATGGAGCACCCGTAGGTAGAAGTCTGACTTTTGCTCGAAGACTGGGACCTACGGTTTAAAGTGGATTCCGAACCACTACAAACATCCATGGCACTGCCGGGACTCGAACCCGAAACCTGTGGTACCGAGCGCTAGCCACTCGGCCATGCAGGCCCAATATTATTATAGATGGGATTAACTAAGATGGGCCCAAGTTATGTAACAATAATTTTTGTATTAAGTTACGTAAGGCATACATTAAAAGTTAAAAAACAGATGCTGATTACTGCGGTACCAATTGCCAGATGTAAGTAAGAATGGCTTAGAACTTTTATGTACTACTGAACTTAAAAAAAATATGTGGATCTAGAAGAACAAAAAGTTATATAGAGCAATTAGTTTTAGATTTTAATAATATAACATTTTTGTGTGTCGAATAAATTCCACATAAAGTTTACACTTTTCCCTTAAATAATTTTCTTTGGTAACAATAACGCATTAAATAAGCGAAATAAAACAGTTTTTTACTCTGATAAATTTAACTAAAACTATCAACAAGAGAAGTGTAAAAAAATTACGTTCAGCATAATAACTTCATATTTCTTTACTTAAAATGGCAGAATGAACTAATATAATCCTCAAATAACTTTTCAGGATATATTTTGGCGTCATAATATTAAGGCAAAAAATTTGTCTAGAATATTAAAAGAAATGTAGAAATAAATCCAATAATAAGTTGTTTAAATTACATAAAAAATAATATAGAAAATATATAATTTTTTTCAATTACTATAATTTTTTTTTTTTCATGACCTGGCACAAAAATAGATACGCGAATTTGTAGTAGGAGAGACGAGAATAGGTTTGACATCAAAATGTTTTAAAATTTTATTTAGTGACTTCAATTTGGCGTAATTGTTGTAAAAGAAAACATTTTAAATTTTAATTTTCTGATAAATTTTGGTTATATAAAACAAGAAATTATTTTGTAAAATATTGCCATTGAATTTTTAAAAATTAATAATGTGATTTAAATGATTTCACGTTTCAGTCTAAAATGTAACTTGTAAAGATGAAATTTGCTCTTTTTTTTCAATTCCTACTATTAGCTCACACTCTCCCTATATATATCTTGTTCCAATTTTCAATCGTTAATAAAATAATTTTTATTCATCCACTCAAGTTAAAATACATTTTTATTGAACTTGTAGTGGATGCCACTGATGTTAAAACAGTTTTTCAAATATTAATTCAATTTGTCCTTTTAGGAGGGGATTGGAGAACAAGGGAATCCTCTGGAGATTGGCTAAACCAAAAGTTTGTTAAAAATTTATTAAATTTTTTTAAATAAAATTTCATTTCAAAAATTTAATTAAAGATTTTTAAATTTAACTCTGAATTTATTAAAATTATTTATGCCTATAATATAATCCTCAAATAACTTTCTCGTGATATTTTAGTATCAAAATATTAAGGGAACAAAAATTTGTTTAAAATATTAAAAGATTATAAGAAATATTAAGTAAAAATTGGTGTTATCCATTATTATCCCATTATTGTTTAAATTAAATAAAAATAACATTAAAATATGAAATATTATTCATATATACTATATATTTTTTTTTCAGGCCCTGACACAAATTTAAATAGAGAAGCTTATAGTAGGAGAGATCGAACAGGTTTGACATCAAAATGTTTTAAAAATTTTATTTAGGGTATTCAATATGGCTTAGTTATTGCATAGAGAATTTTTAAAATTTTAATTTTGCTGATAAATTACAACTGATTATATGAAACAAGAAATATTTAGTAAACAATTGGTGTTATTTTTTTAAAAATAATAATAAAATTTCAATTATTAAGTTGTTTAAATTAAATAAAAATAATATTTTAAATATGTAACAGTATTCAATTATTATAAATATATATATATATTTATTTTCAGGCTCTGATACAAATTTCAATAGAGAAGCTTATAGTAGAACAGATAGAACAGGTTTGACATCAAAATGTTTTAAAATTTTATTTAGTGTATTCAATATGGCATAGCTTATTGTAAAGAGAATTTTTTAAAATTTTAATTTTGCTGATAAGTTACTGTTGATTATATAAAACAAATATTTAGTAAAAAATTGGTGTTAATTTTATTTTAAATTAATAATGTAATTTAAAAATATTAGTTTTATGATAAATTTTTAATAACTGATTTATGCTTTAGTGTGAGCTGCAAATTGTACTTTTAGGAAGTGATTCAAGAACTAACGCCGAATCGGGCAATTGGAGAAACCAAAAGTTTGTTAAAAATTTATTTTATTTTTTAATAAAATTTTATTTGTAAATGTAATTGAAAGTTTTTAAATTTAACATTGAATTTATTAAAATTATTTATTTAAAATTAATATCTTTTGATATTCATACGATTATAATTATTTAAAACATTACAAACACGGGAAATGGAAATATTATATTAAAAATGTCATGAATTTTCTTCAATTAAATAAATATAAAAATAAAGCTTTTATGTCTGTATTTCATGTGTTGGAAGAACTTTTTTTTTTTTCTTTTTACACTTAGTATATGAGCCAACAGAAAATGTTTAAGGGTGTAGTTGAAAAAGCTGAAAATTATTCAAAACATTGATTTTGTTTATTAAATTTGAAATTCTATAGGGTGGTTGAAAAATGTGCTAAAAAACAAAAAACTAAAATGTACAAAAAAAATACATAATATTATTAATATTTTAAAGAAAAGCAATAGTTTAGCGGATTCAATTACTTTTGAGGTCTTAATTTCCGAAGTTCTATAACCTGAATTAGATCTTAGAGCAGGGGTGGCCAACCTGCGGCCCGCCTTGAACATTTTTCCAACCCGTGAGATGTGCCCAAAAAGTATTAAAACCAATTTTTTTTTTTTCAAAAATTGTTTATTTATTCTTCCAAATTTATTTCATCGTCTTCAAAGTAATCCCTTTCGGACACAATGCGCTTATGCCAAGGTGTTTTCTAATCCTCAATACATTGGCAGGGATGGCCTTCAAAACGGAAGGCGATTCACGTGGAATCTCTTCAGTCGACTCAAAACGGTGTCCCCGGAGTGGTCTTTTGAGTTTAGGGAATAGCCAGAAGTCGCACGGTATGAATACTGCGGTTGTGGAACGATAAGGGTTTCATTTTTGGCGAAAAAAATCACGAAGAATCAATGCAGTGTGAGCTGGCGCATTATCATCATGCAAAAACCAAGAGTTGTCTTCCATAAATTTTTGGCCTCTTTTTGAATAGCTTCACACAAACGACTCATAACACTCAAATAATGTTCCATGTTGACAGTTTGCCCCGGCGGAAGTTTCAGTAGAAGATGGAACTTGTAAAGATGCAGTTTGTTCTTTTTTTTAGGAGGAGATTGGAGAACAAGGGAAACCTCTGGAGATAGGCTAAACCAAAAATTTTGTTAAAAATTTATTTAATTTTTTAAATAAAATTTTATTTCAGATTTAATTAAAGATTTTTAAATTTAACTCTGAATGGATTAAAGTTATTTATTTAAAATTTGTATATTTTTTAAGGCGGGATTCAAGAACAAATACTGATCGGACTTTTGGAGAAACCGAGAAAGTATGTTAAAAATTTATTTAATTTTTAAATAAAATTTTATTTCAAGATTTAATTAAAGATTAATTAAAATTAACTCTGAATGGATTAAAGTTATTTATTTAAAATTTGTATATTTTTAGGCTGGGATTCAAGAACAAATGCTGGATCGGGCGATTGGAGAAACCGAAAATGTTTGTTAAAAATTTATTTAATTTTTCAAATAAAATTTTACTTGAAGATTTAATTTAAAATTTTTAAAATTTAACTCTGAATTTATCAAAATTATTCATGTAAAATTTGTATTTTTTTAGACGGGGATTCAAGAACAAATACTCGATCGGGCGATTGGAGAAACCGAGAAGGTTTATTAAACATTTATTTCATTTTTTATATAAAATTTTTTATTTGAAAATTTCATTGAAAATTTTTAAATTTTACTCTGAATATATTAAAATTATTTATTTAAAATTAATAATTTGACATAATCTCTTAAATATTCTTAACTTTATAAATATGTAAAGCTTTAATTACTTGTGAATTCTGAACTATTATATTAAAATATTTTTCTCATGTATTATCTTCATTTAATCAAATATAAAAAAAAATTTTAAGTATGATAAGCTGTACAAATACTATCACTATGGGTTCACATTCATCTACCCAATATGGGTAACACTTGATAAAATTTGAGTGTAATGCAAGTTTCCCATGCTGTAAAGTAATCATTGTTATTATCCTAATTGAGGATGACTAACAATGATTACTGTACAATCTCTGGGCACAATATGTACAACAGCTGGTTTATAGTATGTAGGAATTTCTAAAATGAAATTATTCTCTTCAAATTTCGATAAATGATGTCTAACCGAAGGATTCCGCATGTATGATAAGCTAGACATAGACGTGATAATTCTGTAGACATGTATATCATTACTTTGGGCTCAAATAGAGGATGCAAATTTTTCTACCAATTTTTGGTGACCCTTGTTAAAATTTGAGTGTAATGCAAACAATTGTCCAGTAATTGTTATTCATCCTGTTTGTGGATGAATAACAATGATTACTGGACAATCTCTGGGCACAATATGTACAAAAACTGATTTATAATAAGTAGGAATTTCTAAAATGAAATTATTCTCTCCAGATTTCGATAAATGATGTCTGACCAAAGGTTTCAAAATGTATGATAAGTTATACATATACATGATAATTCTGTAGGCATGTATATCACTATTTTATGTTCACATTTATCTACCCAATCTGGGTGACACTTGTTATGATTTGAGTGTAATGCAGGTTGCCCATGTAAATGATGCATAACGAAGGTTTCCGCATCAGTAATCATTGTTATTCATTATATTTGAGGATGAATAACAATGATTACTGGACAATCTTCTTCGGGTACAATATGTACAACAGCTGGTTTATAATATGATAGGAATTTCTAAAATGAAATTCCTGTCTTTGGGTTCACAAATTTCGATAAATGATGTCTTCATTGTTATTCCGAATGGATAACAATGATTTTTGCATGTATAATAATCTAAAATGACATATAAATGATGCATAACCGAAGGTTTCCATAATTATACATATACGTGATAATTCTGTAAGCATGTATATCACTATTTTGTATTCAAATAGAGGATGAAAATTTAGCTACCAATTCTGGGTGACGCTTGTTAAAATTTGAGTGTAATGCAAGTTGCCCATGCTATCCAGTAATCATTGTTATTTATCTTATTTGAGGATGAATAACCATGATTACTGGACAATCTTCGGGTACAATATGTACAACAGCTGGTTTTATAATATGTAGGAATTTCTAAAATGAAATTCCTGTCTCCAAATTTCGATAAATGATGTCTAGCCGAAGGTTTTTTGCATGTATAATAATCTAGACATATACGTGATAATTCTGTAGGCATGTATATCACTGGGCTCAAATAGAGGATGCAAATTTATCTACCAATTTTTGGGTGACCCTTGTTAAAATTTGAGAGTAATGCAAACAATTGTCCAGTAATTGTTATTCATCCTGTTTGAGGATGAATAACAATGATTACTGGACAATATTTAGTCACAATATGCACAACACCTGGTTTATAATATATAGGAATTTCTAAAATGAAATTATTCTCTCAGATTTCGATAAATGATGCCTGACCAAAGGTTTCAAAATGTATGTTAAGTTATACATATACATGATAATTCTGTAGGCATGTATATCACTATTTTATGTTCACATTTATCTACCCAATCTGGGTGACACTTGTTATGATTTGAGTGTAATGCAGGTTGCCCATGTTGTCCAGTAATTGTTATTCATCCTGTTTGAGGATGAATAACAATGATTACTGGACAATCTCTGAGCACACAATATGTACAACAGCTGGTATATAATATGTAGGAATATCTAAAATGAAATTCCTGTCTCCAAATTTCGATAAATGATGTCTAACCGCAGGTTTTTCGCCTGTATGATAAGCTAGATATATACGTGATAATTCTGTAGGCATGTATATCACTATTTTATGTTCACATTCATCTACCCAATCTGGGTGACACTTGTTAAAATTTGAGTGCAATGCAAGTTTCCCATGCTGTCCAATAATCATTGTTATTTATCCTATTTGAAGATGAATATGCTAAATCATCATCAGCATCTTTATTGATGGAACAGCCCCATGGTGGGCCAAGGCTGCTCGCTGGAAGATACAGCAGATGGTTTCTTCTTACGGGGTAGGGTTAGCAGCCTTACGCCCAACGCTCTACAGTCAAATGAGATTGGGACCTACGGTTTAAAATGGATTCCGAACCACTAAAAATGCATTGCATGAACTTGACCCGAAAATTGTAGCTTCGAGGGCCAAAATACTAATCTCTCACTGTTAGGCCCCAAATAACTTAGAAAAATTTTGCATCTTATTAAATCATTGAAAAGAAAAACGTATGCATATTCTATATCGACAGGAAATATTAAATTATAGGTTTTAATAATTTTATTATTCAAGTTAACAGAATACAGAGAGAATAACAGGATATAATACTTAAATAATAGAATTCACTTGTTATGATATTTTATTATTATAATTTTTAATCAGCAAAAGTTGTGTTCAATTTAAAAAAAAAAAAAAAGTGATTAAAAGGAAATAAATGTTTTAAAAATTTTTTTTAAATTAAATAAGTTTAACAAACAAAATAGGAAATGTTATTCAATTAATTTAATTTTTTTAATTTTCAGGCGCTGGCACATATAGAGAAGATTACAGTAGGAGAGACCGAAGAGGTTTGATATCAAAATTTGTAAACATTTTATTTAATGTGTTCAATATGTTTTAGTTACAATAAAATGAATTTTTAATATATTAATTTGTTAAAAAATATTACTGATTATGTAAAGAGTGAGTTATTTAGTTATAAATTGATGTTAATTTAAAAAAAAAAAAATTATCATGGGATTTCATTGATTACTTTTGTGATCTTTAATATACTACTGTGCCAAAAAAAGTAAGACCAATTTTTTTTTCAAAAACTTTTTATTTATTTTTCCAAATTTATTTCATCGCCTTCAAAGTAATCCCCTCCGGACACAATGCACTTATGCCAACTTTTTTTCCAATCCTCAATGCTAAATAGCCATCGGCAAGGATGGCCCCTCAAAGTGCGCGCCGATTCATGTTGAATCTCTTCAATCGACTGAAAACGATGTCCCCGAATGGTCTTTTGAGTTTAGGGCATAGCCAGAAGTCGCACGGTGTAAATACGTTGGTTGTGGAATGATATCGGTTTTAGTTTTGGCGAAAAAGTCAAAAGAACCAATGCAGTGTGAGATGGAGCATTCAGTGTTTTCGGTAGCAATCGAGATTTGACGCGTTTGAGGCTCAAAATGGAATTGACCAATCCTTTTCAAATTCCAAAATCATCAGCAAGGTCTCTAATCATAAATCGTTGGTTTTCAAGCACCAAATCTTTAATTCTTTGGACGTGAGTTTCGTCGGTGGTGGTTGATGGTCGACCAGAGGGCTCTTCGTCTTCAACGTATTCTCTGCCTTCTTTGAACTATTTATACCACTTGTAAACATTTCTTGTAAACATTTTAGGAATTCTCACCGAATGCCATCTGCAGCATTCTATACGTTCCCGCAAACAAAATTTAATGTCAGTTCTTTGCTCAATTAATTCAGACATTTCAAAAATCGTCGGAATCAGTTTTAGCATCTCACAAAGCCCAGCGTAACTCAAACACTAATAAATATTTTGACGTCAAATTTCCCACAGATACAGTTATAGAAACCAAAGAAGTTTGTTAAAAATTTATTTAAATTTTTAATAAAATTTTTATTCGTAAATTTATTTTAAAATTTTTTTACATTTAACTTTAAATTTAGAAACGAAAACGAAGCGAAGATTAAAAAAATTATTAAGCACCTTTTTTTTATATGTTTCTGAAATAATTAACTATTTTTATTTTACAATATATATATATGTATTATTTCACGTTTTATTTAGCATTGTGAAATAAGTTTAATTCTAATAGGCTCAATTTATATAACAGTTATTTATATAATTATTAGTAATATATGGGCAAACATCATAAGTCAATACAAAAGATAGGCGTGAAATTGAACCACACAATACTGTACTTGGCCACTACAGCAAAAGTTCAGTCAGTATAAAAAGAAAGAATTATTGATGTATGTAGGAAAATAAAATTATTTATTATAAAAAATTTAATTCTAAATAGTTACATACGCGTGAACAGACTAGAGTCCAATAGTCCCCAAATTGGACAGAAAAAAAACCTTCACTTAGATTTAAGGTTTTAAGGTCTCACAAATTTTAATTAATTTATTCCATTTCTTAGCCAAAAAACACGATACTCAACTAAGCACGGGATGCGAGGAATTAACTTCCTCTCCGTGTGAAAGTCTGTAGGCAAACTCACCATTTCTCATGAAAGTATGGTTGCAAAAAGACGCTTTGAATCGCAAAGAAAAAGAAAAAGAGAAAAAAATAGAATAAAAACCGAGAAAATTCTGGTTAACTTAGTTACAGGCTTCGGATTCGAATCCCAGCGGTGCTATGGTTGTTTGTAGTGGTTCGGAATCTGCTTTAAGCCACAGGTCCCAGTCGTGTGTGGTTATCGTGTGTGGCTCGTCGTGTGTGGTTATCGTCCCGGTCTCATATGACCGTAGCGCAAGCAGATCAGACTTCTTCTCACCCACATCATTCCCAAACTGTAAAGGGGTAACTCAACTCTAGGCACAGTGATGTAGTGTGGTGTAATAGTTGTTACAACATGACATAGACACCAATGCAATTTTAATTGTTATATTTGTGATTAACGATATAGTTTTAAAGGAAATATGTAAAGACTTCATTTTAAATTTTTAGGGGGTGATTATAGAACGAATGATGAATCGAGCAGATGGAGGAACCAAAAGGTTTGATAAAAATAAATTGCAATTTTATAATAAAATGTTATGTACATATGTTTTTTAATATTCTTTAAATTATCCTTGAATTTTTAAAAAATTTTTTTATTGAAAATTATACTCTTATAATTTAATAAAATTTTAATTACACAATTTTTAATTTTATGACATAATATTTATTTTGATATTTTTATTTAAAATAATCCACGAAAAATTAAGAAATTAACGTGATTATCAAATTGATAAAAACATTGAAATTGATAAAATTAAAGAAAGGTTTTTGTATACTGCTTAGTAATTGTGAGTTTTTTAAAAAATTACTTTTTTAAAATTATACTCTTATAATTTAATAAAGTTTTAATTACACATTTTTTTTAATATTTATTTTGATATTTTTATTTAAAAATAATACATAAAAAAACAAATTAAGAAATTAACGTGATTATCAAATTGATAAAAATCATTGAAATTGATAAAATTGAAGAAAGGTTTTTGTATGCTACTTAGTAATTGTGAGTATATTAAAAATTACTTTTTTAAAATTATGCTCGTATAATTTAATAAAATTTTAATTACACAATTTTTTAAATAATATTTATTTTGATATTTTTTTATTTAAAAAAATACACGTATAGTGCACGAAAAAGTGCACTTGTTACTTCAATGCTTTTATCAATTTGATAGTCACGTTAATTTCTTAGACTATCAAATTAATAAAAGCAGTGAAGTAACAGTAAAAAAAAAGAACCACTCGTCAAAATGAATTCAAATTTGAACTGAAGATACTTGAAGAAGGACTAAACGGTATGGCACCAAAAAATTTTCAAAACTGTATTTATACATGGCGCTATAAGATGCATAAAGAAAGTGTATTCGGCTGACAGTGATATTTTGTATCACAGCGTACTTGGCATGAGTTACACATTAAATCAACTGTAGTGTTCAATGTGCTTGATTGTTTCGGTTTTATGACGGAAAAATGACATTTCAACAGTCGTGACACTGTTAGTGGAAAGCCCATCCACCACGCAAGGTCATATCATATTGGATGGGAAAAATCGGTGCAACTTGTTTTGATGCCATACCGTTTCTCCCTTATTCAAGTATCTTCAGTTCAAATTTAATATCATTGTGACAAGTAGTTATTTTTCTACAGAATTTTGAATGTGTGATTTTAATTATAATGACATTGTATATCACTGAAAGGAAAAATCTAGAGTGAACGATTACATATAAATTCTTAGTTTGCATTAGCCTCTAAGCCTAATTTTATAATCCAAGCATACTAATATGAAATACTAATATACACTCATGCCCATAAATTAAGGATAATTTAGAATCACACAGAAATTGAACTTTAAAATAAAAATTTCACCTGTAGAATTATCACGCACATCTTGAAGAAGAATATGCAAATTACAGGAAACCACCAGATGGCGCGGATAGTACGTCACAATGACAACAGTAAGAGAGGGGTATATAAGAATGTTGGCAAAGAAGTAAATTGTTCAGAAGCGCTGTAAAAGCCTTTCAGTGTAATTACCGCATAGTTATGGCACAAAGGAAGCATTTGGATGATTTGTTACGTGGTAGAATTATCGGACGACTCGAATGTGGACGTACCCAGCTGGAAGTATCCGAGCAACATGGAATCGCCCAGAGTGTCATCTCCAGGCTTTGGTAACGATTCCAAGATGATGGTAATGTGAGTAGATGTTACAGCACAGGTCGTCCCCCCCAGTTACAACGCCGAATGAGGACCGGTATTTAGCAGTTACTGCCAAAAGAAACAGACGGAGCACAGCATCAGACCTGTCTCATCAGCTCTCTTCAGCTACCGGTAAGACAGTTTCAAAGGCAGAGCGTTACAGACGCTTAGGGCACATTGGTCTATATGCTTGTAGGTCTGTCAGATGTGTTTCACTTACCGCAACTCACTGTCGCCTGCGATTAACCTGGAGTAGAGAGCATGCATTGTGGACACATCAACAGTGGTCTTGTGTGATGCTTTCCGACGAGTCCAGGTTTAGTTTGCAGTCTGTTTCTCGCCGGACTTTTATATGGAGAGCGCCAGGTAACCGTTACCACCAAGAGAACACCATTGAACGACACCGTTACGGTGGTGGAGGATGGCTCGTTTGGGGAGGAACTATTCTTGTTTCCAGAACTGACCTGCATGTTCAGAGTGTAACGATGACAGGCCACATCTATCGGGATGTCATTCTGGAACAACATGTACGTTTGTTTCGGCGCGCCATGGGGGCTGAATTTCTATTTATGGATAACAACGCCCGTCCTCACCGTGCAAACATTGTAGACGAATGCCTTCAATTGGAGGATATCACCCGTATGGATTGCCCAGCATACTCACTGGACTTGAATCCAATAGAGCATGTGTGGGATATGCTTGGCCGACGAATTGCAGCCCGTCAAACCCCTCCCACCTGTCAACTGGAACTTCGAACGGCATTGCTTGATGAGTGGTGTAATATTCCCAAGATCAGATTGATAATTTGATACTCAGCATGCCTAGGCGTTGTAAGGTCTGTATTGCATCGTCCGGAGACATACTCCATATTAACCATTATACTAACCATGTTATACTGTTTTTTGTAAATAGGTTCTTTTTTTGAAATTTGCTCCAGGGAGTAAAAATCGCAATTTTTATTAATTATGTCAAACATATAGCATCTGTTTTGCTCTTTACCTTTTGTTTAGTAAATAGACTTTACAAATACGTCAAATTTGTTTTGCTTCTGTCTCTTTCTTTGCCTGAACTTCATTATCCTTAATTTATGGACGTGAGTGTATATATATATGCCGGGTGATCAAAAGTCAGGACGAACTTTAAAAATTAATAATTCGAAAACGAATCAAGATACAAAGATACGGTTTGCACAAACGGATGGAAAAGAAACCGGGTTTGTGTGGCAGCAAAAAATAGTTCTGTTGGCAACCAACAAATGGCGCTGTCGGATTTCTGATGTAGGATTATGCAAAGCAACAAGTGACATAAAAGGAGCAACTGCAGCAGGTAATGATAGTCGTAGCTTGTATGCATCGAAATTCTGTCCATAGTTGAAAAAGCCCTCTTAGTTAAACTTTATTATAAGAATTCGGAAAGTGCCATTGCGCCATTGCGAGCATATCTCTACATGAAAGGCATGCGAGATAGCAAAGGACCAATAACGTCTTCTGCATTGATGAAAATGATGAAGAAATTTGAAGCTACAAGTTCTTTGACGGCACGTCAAAGAAGTGGACGTCCCTCAACTGCCGCTGCTGTTGCCACGGCAGTGGAGCAAGCGGGGCAATCCATGTCGGCGGTTGCTGCACATGGGGAGTGCAGTGCTCGAGAAGTTTCGATGCAGACAGGAGTGTCGTACGGCAGTGTCTGGAAAGCATTGCGGATAACTCTGAAAAGGTATCCTTACAAGTTGCAACATAAGCAAGAACTGAAACCTCCTGACTTCGACTCTCGCCGAGGTTTTGCGAATTTGGTATTCAATAAGATGGAAGAGCAGCACGATTGGCTTCACACTGTGCTTTGGACAGATGAAGCGCATTTCACGCTCTCTGGCGATGTTAACACCCACAATTGTAGAGTGTGGACCACAGAAAATCCACATGCATTTGTTGAGGTTCCCTTGCAACAGCCTAAAGGGACAGTCTGGTGTGGCTTCACTGCTGATTTCATAATTGGTCCATTTTTTCGAGGAAGTCACACAGACGGGTTTCAAAACAGTTTCTGTCACTGGTCAGCGATATGTAGCACTGTTACAGAACTACATTATTCCTGAACTGCAAGCGCGACAGGCACTCCAAACAGTCACTTTCATGCAAGATAGAGCACCACCTCATATTGCTCTGCCTGTGTAACTTCTGCTACGCTCAACATTTGGGGAGGATCGCATTATCAGTCGCTACTTTAATCACGCATGGCCTCCAAGATCGCCCGACCTGACACCATGGGACTTTTGACTGTGGGGATTCTTGAGTCAAAAATGTACCGCGACCAACCGGCATCACTAGCAGCACTGAAAGATGCCATCCGCCAAAATGTGTCTGCCATAACGCAAGAAATGCTACTAAATGCTGTGAACGGTGTGGTGACTCGTCTCACAGCTGTACTTCTGAATGATGGACAGCACATTGAACATTTACTGTAGTACTCATTAACTGTAATTAAGCTGATTTGTAAGTTGTGAACATTTTTTTCATTTGTAAATCATCTTTTTGGTGCAATAAAACACTATAGCGTCATCTGTTGGTCGCCAACAGAACTAACGTTTGGTGCAAACCGTATCTTTGTATCTTGATTCGTTTTCGAATTATTCATTTTTAAAGTTCGTCCTGACTTTTGATCACCAGGTATATATATAAAGAAAAAATACAATGGTAATAGGTATATAAGAAGTAAGTAAGAAAAAGACGATAAACAGTAAAATTAGATAAATCCAGTAAATCAGTAAAATTATTCCAGCTGAAATGTTATATTATCTTGAAGATGCCTTTATAAAAGAAATCTCCTCTATTAGAGTATTATATATCTATTATTCTATTTTATATTCTATCTATTTTTATTCGAGTGATGAAATTTGTTTTAATGCTAGTAATAAAACCGTTATCTTATTTAATGGCATTTATGTCATTCGTTAATTTATTATTAGAACTATTATTATTAGAACTAATTGGTTAGAATTATTAGAATTAATTAGAAATATTAATTATTTGAATCAATTGTTAATTTATTATTTAAGCACTTTCTTTTTTGATTAATTCTTCCCTATAATTACCATACGCATTTCATTTATGTTAGTCCAACTATTTCTTGGAGATTTTGAAGGGCATTATAGTGTTGAACAAGTTTATATTTGGAACTGAATTGCGCATCAAATTATTTTGACAAATTTTAATTATTTTGTGAATTAAAAAAAATTATTATTAAATCATTATAATTATTTAATTTCTGCATTATTTTATACTTTACATGTGTAATTTTTTTCAAAGTTTGAAATTAATATACCTATTAATGTTTTCAGTTCTGGGAGTGAAAGAAACAGAAAATGATGAACCACGTCCATTGAAGGGTTGGTGGACTGTTCTATGCGACCCTGAAAACGAAAATTCTGAAGGTTTAACTGAATTAGATATCGCATCAACTGTTTTGAAAGAGCTTTGTGATAGGGAGAGGAGCTTATTTACTTCCCCACTCTCTTTTAAGTCCCTTGATATAGGAACCACATCTATCTCTTGTTATACAGTAGATTCCGAAGATGTAGACTCCATTCTAAAGAGTGCTAAAGCAATAAGGGAATGTTTTCATTATCCTTATGCTATGTATTATTTCACAAGTAGGACAGTTTCGCAATACATGCATACACCCAATGGGGAATTTTATAGAAAAGTTGATCGCAGTTGGGCTTTAGTAAGTTTTGAGCCCATTTTAAATTTCCGGTAAAAATATTTCCTGTTGAATTATAATGTATTGTGAGGAGCCTATTCATCTTCCCTCAAGAATTTTTTGCTTAAAAGAAGGAGCTGCATCTCTCATGTGTTAGATATAAGATGAAAATTCTGTATTAAAGGTTGTTAAAACAATTAGCAAATACTTCTCTCATACCTGTATTATGAAATATTATAGTTACACATTTAGTAAGAAAATCCAACCTGAAAGTATGCAAACATCAAAAGAAAATTATGATATCTGAAATTTAATAAGTTTTGAGTAGATTTATTTTATATTTCTAATAAATATAACTTCTTTTAAGTAGTAGTTTCTTG
Organism: Caerostris extrusa; assembly: GCA_021605095.1. Lineage (NCBI taxonomy): Eukaryota > Metazoa > Arthropoda > Arachnida > Araneae > Araneidae > Caerostris > Caerostris extrusa. The sequence goes on along the minus strand of BPLR01018502.1, from coordinate 108,790 downwards.
TTTAAATATTTTCGAAAATTTTTGTCATGTATATTATCCTATAAAAAAAATCACTTGACTGTTAATATTTTGGATTGCAACTACAGAAGTAGAATACGATGGGAATTAATATCGTTACATTATTTTTATTATGATTAATAATATTTCATTTTATTTCCGTAATATCGCTTGTATACAATCATGGAATATATAAAAAAAATTGTATAAGAAATAAATTATGTTTCATGAAAATTCTATAAGAAATATTATTGATTGAATATAGAAAATATACTGCAAGTTATAAAATAATATACCAATTTCATTTATGATTATTATTTGCAATAAAAATTAATTTTCTAATTTAAAGAAAAAATTTTTGTTGGAGGTAAATTACTCGATGATATCGTTAACGTGATTTTTTTAGATGATAAATTTTAAAGATTAATTTCAGAAATTAATTTTCTAATTTGATGAATTTTTGGTTGGGGTGAAATTCCTCCATGATAAATTACTCTATTAATGCGATTTTTCAGATGATAAATTTTAAGAGTTAATATTTATGGTATTACTAAATATAAATGCGATTTTCGTGGTAAAATGTCTAAAATTCACATTGAAATTTGACAAATAATACTGCTATTGAAACCAATAAAAAAATTACAGTTTCAATTTTTTGAAAACATTGTCTAAATATCGGATATATTTATAAAAATTCATTTATCCATCATTTTATTCAAGTTCCATTGATGAAATATTATCATACAACATCTTAAAAATATGACATTTACAAATTAGCCAGTTTTCGTTATTTTCTTTTAATTTCAATCTTTTTTTTTTTAAACTGACCATTTATTTGGTGCTTAAACTGTGTGTACCTCATATGATACACGTTAAAGATGTGACGATTTCATTTTGTATTGTATTTTCTAATACTTGGAGAGATATTTATATTATATAAATTTCTCTTGTACGTATGTTTGCCAGTGAACGCCTATTAAACGGTTGGACAGATATTGATGGAATTTTTGAGTGGGTCTCTGGATGATTTAGGTGCACAACTGAACCCGGTAGGGGGCGCTGTAATCGATAAATTCTTCTGTACGTGTGTTTGTCACTAATTCCTCCTAAACGGCTTGACCGATTTTAAAGAAATTTGTGTGTATGTGTGATTGACAAGACATGGAGAATGTTTCTATGCTATTTCATATGTTGTAAGTCGCCACAAGATGGTGCTGCAGTATTATCAACTTTTATGCCATTCAACCAATCGCTATGAAAATTCGTAATAATATGTATTCGATTATGGGAAATAGGGTCGGGCTATCCCCTTTTTGTCTTACTTGTCACCAGATGGTGCTGCAGCATTTCATCTTATATACCGTTCAAACGATATCTATGTAAATTATTATGCCCATATATTAGATTCATTATAATTTAAATTTTTTTTTGGCAGGACAACGAATACTAGTTCTTCTAGTATAAGAAACATTTTATTTTGTATTCAACTACTACAGGATTAACATTCAAAGCATGTTTAATTCACCAAATTTTCAAAATATCGATTTCAGATAATCAGAATTTTCTTTAAACCTAGATTTTCTTCAGTCGCAAAGTTGGCAAGTCGCAGGTAGTCAACCAACCATGAACCTCATCTCCTGCTCACCTGGGTATAACAGGTGGACTGAAAGGTCCGTAGGCTGACACATAGATGGCACTACTAGTATTAAATCCATATAATTTTTAGTTAGCTTTAGCCTTCAAAAGACATGTGTGTAAATTTGGCAGCTGTTGCACTATTAGTATGTGAGTTATAGTAATTTTAGTGTAGTTATAGCTTTTAGTGTTCCTCAGTCCACTCGTGTTCATCGGTCCCCTCCATCAGTCCGTCAGTCCACTCAGTTTAGTGTTCATTGCAGTCCACTCGGCTGATTGACGATTGGATTCCGGTATGAAATGATGGAGCCATGTGCTATCCATTGTCACATATCGACTCACAAATTCGGGTTTATTACGATTGAACAGCTCCAAACACTGCTTAGAATCATCAATTCGTTGTTGTTTTTGGTCGATTGTGAACTCTGCACGGCACCCACTTTGAACAGAGCTTTCGCATATCCAAATATTCATTCACGATATGTCCAACACGTCCCTTTGATATCTTTAGGGTCTCAGCTATCTCAATCAACTTCACTTTAAGGTTATCAGAAATTATTTTGTGGACTTTTTTTGATGTTTTCTTCGGTAACAGCCTCTTCGGGGCGTCCACTGCGTGCATCGTCCTCGGTGCTCATTTCGCCTCGTTTAAATTTAGCAAACCTCTTCTCTACGGTTGATTTTCCTGGTGCAAACTCCGAATAATGTTTATCAAGCCAAGCCTTGGTTTTAGTATTTTGTTTCGCCAAAAGCAATGCTTTATGCAAAACACGAAATTCCTTTTTATCCTTTTTTTTCAAATTAACAAAAATTGCTTTCCTAAAATTGCTGTGACTCCCATACTAATAGTGCAACAGCTGTCAAATTTATACACGTGTCTTTTGAAGATTTGGGCTAAAAATCATATGGATTTAATACTAGTAGCGCCATCTATGTGTCAGTCTACGAACATGTTAGCCCAGCTGTTACGTTATATATTAAAAGAGGGTAAATATTACGGAACAATTTTTTTTTAAGTTTTTTTAACAAGTTTTTTTTTAAGTTAATATTAAGGATTTTTACGTTTTTTTAAAAATTATTTAAAGTTATTATCGGAATGAAAATTATAAATTACAAATTGATTATAAAGAGATATTGATTATGGAATATTATAATTAATGAGTAATAAGAAAGTATTCAACATATTGCGGTATATATTAAATAAATTAGAGTCCACAACTACCGACTGACAAATTTAAAAAAAAAAAAAAAAAAATGAAAAACACTTACAGGCTTTTAATAGCTTCTTTGAAAAGGGAGAAAAATAGGAAAAATAGTATCAGGAAAATTAATTTGGAAACATTATGCATTTATTAATTTGAAATATTAAAAATTATCACCAAATATTAATAATTTATGTACACATATATATATAAAGACTATAAAGAGACAGTGCAATTGAATATTGAGACAAAATACCACAACATCAATTTTTGGAAAATATTATTTTCACTTTTATTTTTAAAGTGATCAGAAAAATTTCTAATCGGAATTTGCAAAACAGGATTATCCAGATTTTGTTTACACCAATGATTCTGTTGTTGTTGTTGTTGCTTACCTCCTTGATTTAGAATCCTAAACCAAGTCCAGTAGATCATGCTGCATCAATAGATCGTAAACGGTCCTCCCCTCATTCAACAGTTGTCTCACAGAGGCACCAATACAATCATGAGATGAGAGGGAGACGCGATACCGAACAATGACAAAGGGTATATGCCTTCTCGTCTCCATTGAAGGTCAAATTCTTAGTGTGGCCAGTCCTTAGTCTATCTAAAGCCGTTTGAGCAGATATAGGACAGGTGCACTGCAAGGACATACCAGGATATTTAGCGGCGTACCATGCATGGATTAGTGGCGACCTCCAAGCGGTATTCACTCTGGCTAAAGTCATGGAATGAACCTCTGTAGCTAGCAGATTGGAAGAAGAAGCTTTGGGAAGTTCGCAACCTTCCCTAGCGAGGAGATCAGCAATTTAATTTCCGTAGATGCCCACATGGGAGGGAATCCACTGCAAGCACACCGATTCGATCTGGTCCAAAACAGCTAGTTTAGAAACTATTTCCTGTCCGAATTTGTCCAGGATGCTGGGCCAATCTTTCAAATATTGTATTGAGCTCTTACTATCAGTCAGAATTCAAACATAAGGTACTTTAAAGTCTAAAGCTACTAGGCTCAGAGCTTCGCTTATAGCAGTTAATTCTGAGCGGAATACTGAGCTGTGGTCCGGGTTTCTAAAACGATATCTAAATTCTCCTGTACTTGCCTTCATAAAAATTCCGATACCTGTTCTTCCAGAGTCAGATTTGCTTCCGTCAGTGTAAATACCAGAGTGTAAACCAAGTTCTGACCAGGACTCCGTCTGGTCAAAAAAAACCAGAGCCCGAGGAGAAATATTATTGATGATCTCGAGAGCCAACTGACGCAGCAACTCCGGGTGTTCTTCGTGTTTGATAAATTTCACTTTCAAGTCTTCATTAAAAATTACATTACTAAGTACAGTAGTAGGTGTCAGTAGATTGAAAGGAACACTGGGCTCGACTTCAATATCTGCCAATCCCTGCTTCCATATTAAACCCAAAGGGCTGTCCTTTTTTAATCTTTGGTTATTTGTGCAGTTCGATAAAAGGTTAGATGATCTGTCATAACCAATGATTCTTTACTGTGCATGAGAAACTGACTGAGAGAGCGTCAAAAACAATTAAAAGTTTTTAATATCATATGTTTTGAAATACTTCGTAATAATTTTCTTACTTATGTGCCCGAAATAACGCTTCTACATCAGTATATCAATTTTTTGCAGTATTTTCAACTATGTGTTATTAAGACACTATCAATTTTGAGATATTTTTAAAGATGTTTATTTCTTTCCTGTAATATAATTATTTCAGATAGGCATTTCTAATTTAGATTTGATAAATATCAATATAAAAATAAAAAACATACATATTGCATACCCAACAATACATAATAAAGTATTGCATATAATACATTACAACATAATATTAATATGCATAATAATTTCTGATTTTGTAACATTAACATATTTTTACAAAAGAAACTCATTTAAGCATTTTTCAATGAGATGCTAATAAATTTTATTGGTCGCTTAAATTGGCTCGGGCTTTGTTCAAAGGTCCATTACACAAACTGGTGAAAGAAAATTTTAAAAAATTGCCACTTTCCAGCATCAATATTATTTTTTTCGTTAATTCTTAACATACATAGAATAAAATTTTATATTAAAAATAATTTGAATTAAATGTGAAAGCTAATGGCATTTACTTGAAAGCTGATAAAATTTAGAGTTGACTGACGAGTAGCTTCATTCTACTTCGCGACTACTTCCACTGCAATATTTGTGTTTTAGAATGAATAATGTCCAAATAAATTTGGGCTATTTTAATTAATACAATTATACTGATATAAAAACTAAACCATTTCTCATCTTTTATATTCATCTCTTCTGAAGAATTGTCCTTTGACAGAATGCATGTATTTGCAAATAGCCGTTGTGTCTTCGTGAAACAGACGATTCGCAGACGCGGCATTAGTTTTGTAGTACATTATCCGTCCATGATTCGTTGCTGAACGGATGGCATTCGCAACTCTTCTTACGTTTTCTAAATCATCAGCATCATCTGCGAAACACCACATTAATTTGTTCAGTGCATTAGTTCTCCTTTGTATATCAGTAATTTCTGGTGTATTCGCCCTCAGAGCTAGTATCAAGCCTTCATGGTAGAGAGGCAGTAATGCTTCCCAATGAGAGTCTTCAGTGTTTAACAACCATTTGCCACCTTCTCTGCTCGGTCAAATTCTTCTCTTTCTGAGGGCATGGAAATATATTCTTTGTCTTTGCACTGTGAGGGCAATAGAATGTTATCCATATTTTTCAGGTGCTGAAAAATAAATTTAAATTGTTAAAAACCTTTTTTTTTTTCTCGGAAATAAAATTTTTATAAAGATCATTACGCACAAATAAATAAAATTACTTCATTAAATAAATACATCTTCTATAAAAAGGATGCAATATTTATATCTTACTCAGGAACAAAAAATAATGTGCCTTTACCAGCTGCATATTTTTGTTTCAATAATCTTAATGACAAAAATGAAAGTTAGGCTGAACGTAATCCTCTAGCGTACAGAACAAAACCCCCACTTGCTTTCTAGGGCAGGGCTCTCCAAACTACGGAACGCGGGCCAAATCCGTCCCGCCAGTGTCATCAATCCGGCCCGCGACGGCGAATTGCTTATTGTTTTTTTTTTTTTTTTTAACACAGAACGATAATAACTCGGTTTTATTTACTTGCTAGGTAAAGCTTAATGACAAGCATAATACGCAGAAAATTTAACTTAAGCATAACAACTAACACATAATTGAAATGAATCCCACCAACATTATAAACTAGTGAATATCCCGCGGTTATCCTCGGTAGTTATGTTGGGGTAAAAGAGTATCGTATATGTATGCATATCGATGTTTGGAATGTATATATCCTGAATCAAACATAAACCTGGCTCGCTCAGAGTGTGTACTCGGCGACTAGTCTAGAAATTATACATAATGGCAGAAAAATTAAAATGGTTTTGTCCCTTGGTACTTACTGGAGTAAACAGGAAAGAAGGAGGCTGAAAAGTTTGGAGACCCCTGATCTGGAGTATAGAGCAAACCCCCAAATTCCACGCTTCGAGATATTTGTTCCAAATAGACGTAAAACAATGTGTGTGATTTCTAATCCATCGAATTGGAGATCCATCGAATCCATCGAAGGTGAGATTTAACAATATTCTGAAAAATGTATTTTTAATCCTTTTAATAAAAATTTATAAATGTCACCAAAAATATTTGTTTTGTTTAATACTTGGGATATTATCACTCAACGGTTGCAGCATGCGCTCATCGGCAAGTCTGGCTAAAAAAATGTCAAAATCTTGAGATATAGCTTCTATATTCTAGGAACGGAATCACATATCGATGTATAACAATGATTGTTCAATGAAGTTTCTAAAGTTTGCTGCAATGGTTCAAATTTTGTAATCTAAACTACTCCCCAGAATTTAGTATAGGGTGCAAAATTGGATTTTTTTTTTTATTAAAGAAAACTATTTACTGTTTAATAGCTGTGATCTGATATTACTGGAAAAAAAAAAAACTATTTCATTCAGGAAGAGCTCGTATTAACTAGTACCACAAAGAAATATTTTCCATTTATTTTCTGCTGCTACTTGTTTGTCCACAAAGAAAGTAAGAGAATATTGTATGTATTAGTTAAATTAATTAAATTAATTTTTTAAATTTTTAATAGGAAGAGATGTAACTGCTACTAAGGCAAAGATGTTCCTCTCAAACCAATAGCTCTTCACAATGTCTTCCCATGCATGCAGAACTAACCACTAAGATAAATTTAAATGAGATACAAAAATGAATTGAGAGATTGACAAGCGACAGAGATAGTTGGATAGGTAATGGAGAAGTGTAAAGCGATTATGGTAGAATAAAATAATGTAAATTTGCAATAATAAAGAAGATGCAGTACCAGACGCAACCGCTGGTCCCGAATGTTTTTCATTGAGATTATAATGATGATTATATATCTCATCTATCTAGATTATATGATGATTGGGCACATCAGTGCGATAATTTTTATTTTTTAATATATATTTATATATTTATTATACTCCCTTTTTATTTTAATACTAATAATTTATTTTTATCTATTTGTTAAATGAATATTACTTTCTGAAATTTTGTTACCATATGTTTTGATTTTTTTCTTATGCTGATTTCTTATTCTTTTTTTATGGTAATTTTTTTTATTTCTTATCTCATAAGATTTTAAAGTTAAAATGAATCTGTTCGGTAATATGCATATGACGTTGAACGTTTTATGCGTTATTTCAAAACACAAAGCATCAGTTTTAATTTAATTACTTTTTGACAGAACTAGTTTGATGGGATAATTACGATTCGGTTTGGTTTGTCGCTCTAGTGTCCTTTTATGCATACTTTAGGCGAATTGGACTGATACCTACATTTTAATGGGAAATTCCCGGAATTATTTAATGGGATCGTAAAGGCATGAGAGGCTTTTAGTTTAAAAGTTTATTGGTTGTAACTAATTTTGTTAATTATTATATATTTTACCGATTCCACGACACCAAAATCGTAAAATATCTTTCATACAAATAAAGGAAGTTACTCGCAATGATATTGCACTTCAAAATCAACTTTGGTAGACATATCCTCAAAAAAGAAACTTTTTTAAAAACATTGGTTTCTTTTCTGAAATTTTGTTTCCTGAATTTAATTTCCAACGTCAAGTCAGTGTCAATAATTTTCTCCCGAACCATGTAATAATACAAGTATATAATGATGTAAAAAGATTTATTTTACAAAATTCATGATTCTCATTCAACTTTTTTAATGGCTTTGACTGAAAAAAAAAAAAAGTTTGGCGGGGCAAGATAAATTTTTCTAAAATTTTAATAACAATATACAAGTATTACAATTTAAATATGTTAAAGAAATTAATGAAATTGCAATTTCATTTTTAAAAGTTCCTTATATTGAGATTCGAAGTGAGATGGACTGATTCTAAGGAACGAGGCTAAATGCTTATCTATCAATCTACTTCTGAAATAATTCATTCTAAGGTTCATAGGTGAAAACACTTGCTCATATCTTTAAGATAAATCAAACATAACACTGATTTTCTGGGCGTGAGATATTAAATTTGGGAAACATACTTTCGATAATGATTGGTAAAAATCTAACTTGTTGGCGCCAATCTACAGCTATAACTAACAAAGAACTTCCGCTTTTAACATTTTACCGATTGAAAGAATGTATGTGCTTGTATTTCCATTGATTTATGTTTTGTAGAACAAAAACAGAGAAAAGTAAATATATGATCAGGCATTTGAAAAAAAAGGAAAGAAAAAAAAAATAATATTTAATCAAAGTAGAAAAGAACATGGATATATAATATATAAATATATATTTCTTTTAAATTTTTATCGGCAAATTAAAATTAAAATTTTATCCGAGACCGGCAAATTAAAGTTTTATCCGAGGGCCGGATAGAATCTTCCGGTGGGCCGAAGTTGACCCGCGGGCCGTAGTTTGCCCATCCCTGTCCTAGAGGGATTCCAGTAACATGTTGATAAGGAATAGAAATAGGTAGATACAAGGGGAGAATTGACTAACACTAGAAATTATCTTATGAGAGAATTTTTCAATCAATAAACAAGTTAGTGTCTAAAAGGCTAATCAAATATTTAAAAACTAACCCTTTGAACATTTCTTTCTAGCATAATTTTCCCATTTAATTTTATTATTTTTATTTTTCAAATTTTATTTTATTTATTATCGCCTTATTATAAAATTATTTTGACTACAATAAAATAAATAAATAAAACGTATAAAAACACTTCTAAAACATTATTTCCTTATCAATCAGCTTATAATTTTCTTACTAGCAACAAATATTATAACAATCAATTAATATTTAATCACTTTCACCAATGCCATTATCAAGTAAGTTTACATAATCATTTTCCACATCATCGTTTTCTACAATGTTCTCTTCATTATAGCTTACATTGTTACTCATCATAGCTAAAATCATCCCTTTCTAGCGTTTAATTTTTCCCATTTAATTTTTGTTTTTATTTTTTTTAATTTTATTTTATTTATTATCCTTTATTATAAAATTACTCACTGCAATAAAATAAATAAATAAAACGAATAAAAACGCTTTTAAAAAATTATTTTCTTACTTCTCAGCTTCTAATTATCTGAATTCTATCTCAAGAACTATTTAATTATTAATTTGGACGAAAAATTGTAAATAAATCAAATAGAAAATGAAAAACATACATGAAAAGCGTTTATATTTACAAATTATCGGTTTAGGAAATAAAATCGTAACACTTACACAACTGTGAAGATAAATGGAGAATGAAAGCTTTTTGCATCAAATTTTATTTAATGAATTTATCTGAAACCATGAAATTATCAGAGACAGATTAGGCAATTTCGATAATTGAGAATATTTGAGAATATTGAATTCTGAATTGAGATTGAGATAATTTCATTCGTGGTTTTAATATCGTAAAATGGTTATCATTATAGAGAACTCGAAAACAATGAATAAATATGCATGTACGGAAGAATGCTAACCTGTTAAACTATTTCTGTTCTTCTGTTATAACTTTTGATACAAATACATTATTCTGTGACATCACAGGCATTCTACATTACTGAATTCTACAATTTGGAGATATTTGCAAAATGTGAACGAAGTGCTTCAGGATTCAAGTAGTGGTAAACGACGTCTTCGTTGCTAAAATCACAACTTAACTAAAAACGTTTTTCAAACAGCGTAACAGAACGAATTGAAATGAAGCAAGATCAAAGGAAGCGAGATTTGAATTTTCGAAAATCGCAGCAGTGATTTTAATCTCCTCAAATAACTGAAGACTACACCAACTGAGAAGAACGGGATTTTTGCTCGTGAATCAAGAAGTACTATATCGCTTTGTACCAAATCATGACTCGGAATAACCCCAACTTGACATTTCGACTCATGAGCAGGAGTCCCTCATGTAGAAACGTCATAATGATCCTATTTTTGGTTATGAGGAAGAAGAGGGCAAATTTTTAAAGAATCAAAAGATGCTGTTATTAGATTAGTTATAAGAAATATGTCTCTGAATATGTACAAAACCGTTGTGAATGAACACATTGTTCACTGCAAAAAAAAAAAAAAAAAAAAAAATACCTGGTGGTTTGATGAGATTCCCTGTTTATTCAGAGTGATCAGCTAAAATCTCTATAGAATTATTAGGCACATTGCCCAAACCTATGAATGAATCTTCATCATAAAGACAATCAATGAATCTTCATTACAGAAGATGATTCTACCTCATAATTTGAGTTATTTTTAATTTTTCTCAAGACACTGCACTTGAATGTGCCATAACAGTAATCGAAGTCTTCTTTATGACACATTAGTCTTTGTACACCGTAGTGCACAAAGAAGGATCTTGTTTTTAAAATGGATCAGTCAGCCCTTTTCTTCAATAAATACAGAAGCAGACAAAGGTTAATGCCAGCTCAGTTTCCCAAGCTAATCCGGTGGAGTGTAATTAGACTCATATCTCCAAACTCGCTCAAGAATTCTTGTAGATGATGACAAAATCAATTACATTCACAATTTCTAATTGCTCATTTTGCCATCAATACCACCATCTATGAAATTTTGACGATACACTAGCCTACCTACAATTTAGAAGTGAATTTTAAACTGTGGATGTCGTTCGTCGTTACCCAAAAGAATGGGAATATCATCAGTATATTATCCTAACTGCAATTATGTAATTGCCAGAAGTTAGATTAAAGGTCACGTGAATACATTTCCACTATTAATAAAAGTAATTAGTTAGTTGCGCCATACTGTATGGGTATTCACTGATGCCTTAGTGAATATGAAATCAACTTAAATAAGTATTTTATTAGACAACACAATTAACTATCGATCAGGTTGGAAATAAAATAGAAATAACTATTTTAGGTATTTTTTTAATTAGCTCATATATAAAAATAAAACCAAAGGCATCCGCACATATTCGTTTCGTTACAAGAAAATAATTTTTCAAACGCAGCAGTTAACAATTTTAAATTATCTCAGTTAAATAGCATTTAAATGCATAGCTGTAACATTTAATTCACTCTCAGTCAGCATCATAAAGCGAGTCAGCGTGACATGCATCGATTATATTTATTGGCTAAAATCTATGGCGTGACCAATCTGTTGGATAATGTTACAGGTGAAACACAACAAAAAGGGTGTCATGGATTAGCACAAAAAACCATTCTTTCACAAAATTATTCCACTGGAGTTGAAGGTAGGGCTGATTTCTTTCCCGGGACTACTTTAGGATGCTTTTATCATATTTTGATGATAACCAGGAAATCCAACTAGATTTCGACTCTTTTTCCATGATATTTAATTTCAGACAAGGCTTTGTCATCATTATCTTATTTTTTCTCGTATGGATCGTTGCATAGATTCAAATTCAATGACAAATTTTAAGACAAATTCTACAAAAAAAAAAAAAAAATAAAACTTTCTTATAAATAACAAAAAGCTTAGGTGATCATTTTTTTTCTAAATCATTCTCTCATGTCAAGAAATTTTAAAATTTTATAATCTGAATAATATTCAATTTCGCCCATTTGGAGCGCGATTCACTGAACTATTCATAAATAAATTTTATTTTATTTCAATTCTACTCATAAATAAATTTCCATTTTTATTTTTACTGTTCTTCCACCACTACGATTGCAAGGTTAATAAATTCTTACTTTATATATATTTGAGCAAGATAATATATATTATTTTATTTCTCAATATTCTATATTTATTATTTATAATATTTACAAAACTTTGAAATCAATGTAATCTTTTTTCGGTGAATTTACTAAATTATATATTTTAAGATAAATATATGTAAAGCAAAAATTTAACATTAACTGTTTTCTCAATAGTGTTTCTTTACAACTAAGTTTAGGTTCGTAAACAATTCATATAATTTATCTCTTCGATAAAATAGAAGGTTTCAATTCTTTATCAGAAGCTGTAGCAATCTGTATTTGTTTACTGAGAACTTCCACTTTTAATATCAAACAACGAAATGCTGCTGTATTTAAGTGTACATTTTTGACAATTCCCAAAGGTTGCAATACCTATACATGTCTTATCAGTGCTTTGTTCTGTTATTAACATGGCTCTTTCCTTATTTTATTTAATGTCATCCCTGATTAGTTTCAAAAGATTAAATAATTTTAAAATGAGGCACTAAAAAAATAATGACTGTTTAATTTTAAAAACTCAATTCTTAATAAAGGATAATATATTTGAGTAAATTTTCTCTTAATATTTTTAAAAATGTATTATATTTTGTTTTGCTTATATAACAAAATTATTATTATTTTTAAATATATAAACATAATATAATAAACAGTTTTGATTTTTTAAACTGAGTTAAGAAAGACAACAAGACTTGATTATCTTCTAGCTGTTCGATTTCATTTTTAACATAATATACACTAAATAAATTTCCGAAAACAGAAAGGAACTTCAAACTTGCCCTTCTCAGTGTTGTTCTTAAATTGTATTTAAATATTGGTGCATGGCCGCAATATCAACTGGTGGACACTAAGGATGCGATGAGAGACAGGAATTTCAAGTCCTTCACAGTGTTTTCTTTATATTGCATTTAAATATTGATGCAGGGCAGCTGGATTCCTATGGTTGACGCCAACAGTGCGATGGTAGAAAGGAATTTCAAACTTCTCAGTGTTGTTCTTAAATTGCATTTTAATATTGGTGCATGATAGCAGTATCCCTTGGAGTTGGAGTTTAAAAAATGTAAATTTTAAGAATTAGATCTTACGTCGTACTAATCCTTGTTATTCTTGCAAAACTAGATTATTGCAAACTTGCAAATTGCAGTATTTTTAAGTATGTTCTTAACACAATATCAATTTTAGAGATGTTTTTTAAAGATATTGATTTCTTTTATGATGATATAATTATTCCTGATAGACATTTTTTGCTATATATTTTTTATATCACAATGCAAATCTAAAAAAAAAAAAAAAAAAACAAACTTACATAATATAAATAAAATATACGATTTTAAGACATTAAAAGTACTTTTAGAGCAGAAACTTATTTAATCATTTTCCATGGAGATGGCAATTACTTTTGTGAGTCACATAAAATTCACTTAAATTGGCTGGGGCTATGTCCTTCGATTCCATTAAACAAACTGGTAAATTAAAATATGAAAAAAAATTTCAATTTACAGCATGGAATATTATTTTGTTCGTTAATTGCAATTCACGAGTTCTTCCCCTGCAATATTTTTGTTCCAGAATGTTAATGTCAACTGAAGCCCACATAATTATTTTATCTATCATCATTTATTACAACTAATACTGATAAAAATATTAAACCATTTTCCATCTTTTACATTGATCTCTTTTGAACAATTGTCCTTTGACAGAATGCATGTATTTGGAAACAGCCTTTCTTCCTTCATGGATATACAGCCCAGCTTTAGATGCCACATTAGTTTTGTAGTACATTACCAGCTCATACTTCACTGCCGAACGGATAGCGTTCGCTACTCTTCTCACATATTCTAAATCATCAGAATCTTTAGTATAACACATTATAACTTTGTCATATGAATGATTTTCCAATTTCACTTCAAGAGGTTTTGCTGTGGAAGCCTTGACTCCAAGTATCAAGCCTTCATGATAAAGAGGCAGTAAGGATTTCCAATGAGAGTCGAGGTTGCTCTCTTCAGTGTATAGCAACCATTTGCCACCTTGGCTACAAAAAACTTCTTCGAAATCATCTGGATCTGATGGCATGTAAATATATTCTTTGTCTTTGATGTTTGATGGCAATAGAATATTATCCATATTTTTTCAAATGCTGGAAAATAAATTAAATTGTAAAAAGACTTTATTCTCATAAACAAGATCATTACGACCAAATAAAAAATATTTTTAATTAAACAAGTACATCTGCTATAAAAGGGTGCAATATTTAGGGCTTACCAAGGATCGCAAATTATTAAGTGTTCATATCTTTTGATCCTTCCATTCTCATCGTTTAGGTGAAATTATATAAATATCTCCAATAATATTTTCCTTGCTTTAATATTTGGCAGAATATCACTCAAATATTGTCAAATAAATTTAATAAATCATTAATTATAAACATAAATTGTAAATTTATTAATTATTATTAATAATAAATTATGACAACATAAGTAAAATTTTGATCAGATTTATATTAACCCACTTTTAAAATTCTTTCAATTAAATTTTCACATATGTTTGTATATTTTTGCAGAAAAAGGACACAGAAGCATGAAATTTAATTGATTTCGTTTAAAATATAATATACATTGTACAAATATAACATACATTTAAATTAAGTACATAGATAGTCTTAAAAGAAATTTAACAGAAATTAATTTCAAATTAATAATAAACTCAAAATATTTTATTTATTTTCTGAAGTATAAAACTTAATTTAATAGAAACAGAGAAAATATTATTTTAAAAATTTGCAAAAACATAACCAGTTGTCATTTTTATAGTTGCTAAACATAATTTTGGTACAAGTTATACAATATATTTAGTTAAAACATTTTTTAAAGTAATATTAAGGAAGTTATTTAATGAATTGTCTTCATTTTGCAAACAATGCTTTTGTTTTCTTTATAAACAATCCACCCCGTTAGTTCATTTGATAAAAGAAAATTTTCCAAAATCACAAGAGATATTATTTTACAATATATTATAATATTTTACAATATATGAAATTTATTTTTCATTTCCTTTATCTCTCTCTTTCATTCTATCTCTCTTGAATAATTAACATATAGGAATATTTTGTAATATGTTACTACGTTTTTTTTATATTGGCATACTAAAATTCATAGTTTCATTTTCGTTTTTATATTTATTAAATGTAATATTTATACAGCAATGGTCAAGTACCATATCTCAAGTGGGCAATTAATTATTTATATATTAATCACCGAATGTCTTCTGCAACATTCTATATTTTCCGCAAACGAAATTACTTTGCTCAATTAATTCAGACATTTCAAAATTCGCCGGAATCAGTTTTAGTGTCTCACAAAGTCGAGCGTAACTCAAATACTAATGAATATTTTGACGTCAAGTTTCCATAGATGTCAAGGACAGTGCCAGCAACCTAAAACAGAAAAAAAAAAAAAAAAAAAATTGAAATTCCACAAGCCCCTGCAATTTTAAATTTAAAATAGGTCTTACTTTTTGGACACAGTAGTGTACTGTATTTTAATAAATATACGAATAACATTTATTGAACTACTTTATATCATTATATAACCAATGATTAATATAATGATGATGATGTGCGGTGACTAGCTTATAGAATTAACAAGTAATAAAAAAAAAAAAAAAAATTTTTAAGTCAATTCCTACTTTTTTTCACTATATTGCAGAAAGTCCTTTATAAATAATTTTCATTCATTTTTTAAAATTTATCTGGCGCCATCTATTGGTAGATGTATGCAACTTAAATCTAAAAAAAAAAAAAAAAAACTAAAATGAATTAATTTAATTTAATTACTGAATTAATATTTGAAAAACTGTATTCACATCAAGTGTCATCCACTACACAAGTTCAAAAATGTATTTGAACTTGAGTAGATGAATAAAAAAGTATTTTATTAACAACTGAAAATTTGAGCAAGATATATGTAGGGAGAGTGTGAGCTAATAGAAGGAATTGAAAAAAAAAAAAAAAGATGTACGTAAATTTCTTTTAGATAGTGGTAGCTCGTAAAAACCAATTTATTCTGTGATGTATGTACATTATCCCAGACATTATCTTCTGAACATATTTTCATAGGTAATAGAAACTTATTTACAAGTGTATGGAGAATACCAAAGAATTTTCAAAAATAGCTACTATCTGTATGTAATTTCCTCAGACCTATATGGTTCTTGACGACATTATGGCAACATTATTTTTTATAATAAAACTTCAATTTTGCGTTTGATGTGTTTACTGCTAGTATTTAAAGCAAGCATTAAGCAATTACTTTAAAAATTATCAAACATCATCTGTTTCATTCATACTAGTATTCAAAAATATATCACAATCAAGTTTATATTTAATTACCTCTTCAAAAAACGAAAACTTAAAAGAAAGTTAATTACATTTTTGTAGAAAAGCTTTAAAAAAAAATTTATCAAAGTCATTGTTAAAAGATCCTTTTGTGTTAAAGTCAAATTCAAATTGTAAGAAACAAATAAATATGATTGTAATACAAGAAAACAAAAAAATAATAAAATTAATTGCTATAGATGTTACATTTTTGTTAATATTTTAAAAGTTGAATGTCAGCTCTTATTGTTATTTCTATTGTTCATTTAATAACTTTTTACAATTAGATATTAAGTATAAAATATTATTTTTTTTATTGTTTCAAATTACCTGTTTATGCAATTTTAATAATTCCGGGATCATCAAATATAAAATGTAGCCAACTAGGGTCAGTTCGAAGAGTTGCTCAAATAATTTCTTATGAAGTTTAAATTTTCTAGTCATTTTATTTATTTTAATATTTTTTAATTCTTAAAATTTTAATCAGATTATAATTCTTAAAATGTATTATAATTTTTTTTTTGGAAAATTCCTTTTTTTTATTTGTATTTGATTTATTAGATCTGTAGCCGAAATAAAACAAAGTCTTTTTTTTATTTTCTCACATGCAAATCAATTTAAAATCTAACTTTCAAATTATCGATTCACAAATGTTAAGTTAAATACAGCAAAATTTTATTTTGTAGCTAACTATTACAGGATTAAAATTCAAAGCAGATTTGATTCACCAAAATTGAAAATATAGATGTCAGATAATTACAATTTTCTTTAAATACAGCTTTCTTCCAATTACTAAGATAGCAAGTCGCAGGAAGTAAATCAACGTTAACGCAAATGTTCACCATCAATTCTGGTTACATTTGTTGTTTCTTTCTTAATTAATTACTTCTTAAGTTAAATAACTTTCTAAATATACTTATAGGGATTGGTGCATTTTTAAAGATATATAGTCTTTTATCTTGTCACATTCACCACCGAATTATTATTGTATAGGGCAATAGTTCTATTTTTAATTATCATATAGAACAAAACCATATACCTTCCTCCAGTTATGGATGATTCCATATATTGTCACATTCACCATCGAATTTTAATTTTATATGACAAATGTCCTATATTAAATGAGTTATAGAACAAAACTAAAAATTTCCCTTCAGACATGATTTCCTTCATATGTTGTCACATTCACCATCGAATTTTAATTTTATAACACAACTGTCCTACATTAATTGAGTTATAGAACAAAGCTAAAAATTTTCCTTCAGACATGATGCCCTTCATATGTTGTCACATTCACCATCGAATTTGAATTTTATAACACAACTGTCTATTTAATTGAGTTATAGAACAAAGCTAAAAATTTCCATTCAGACATGATGCCCTTCATATGTTGTCACATTCACCATCGAATTTTAATTTTACCTGACAACTGACATATATTAATTGAGTTATAGAACAAAGCTAAAAATTTTCCCTTCAGATATGATGCCCTTCATATGTTGTCACATTCACCATCTAATTTTGAATTTTATAACTGACAACTGTCCTATATTAAATGAGTTATAGAACAAAAACTAAAATTTCCCTTCAGATATGATGCCCTTCATATGTTGTCACATTCACCATCGAATTTTTAATTTTATATGACAACTGTTCTATATTAATTGAGTTATAGAACAAAGCTAAAATTTCCCTTCATATATGATGCCCTTCATATGTTGTCACATTCACCATCTAATTTTAATTTTATATGACAACTGTCCTATATAATTGAGTTATAGAACAAAGCTAGAAATTTCCCTTCAGATATGATGCTCTTCATATGTTGTCACATTCACCATCGAATTTTTAATTTTATATGACAACTGTTCTATTTAATTGAGTTATAGAACAAAGCTAAAAATTTCCCTTCATATATGATGCCCTTCATATATTGTCACATTCACCATCTAATTTTAATTTTATATGACAACTGTTCTATATAATTGTGAGTTATAGAACAAAGCTAGAAATTTCCCTTCATATATAATGCTCTTCATATATTGTCACATTCACCATCTAATTTTAATTTTATATGACAACTGTTCTATTTAATTGTGTTATAGAACAAGCTAAAATTTCCCTTCATATATGATGCCTTCATATGTTGTCACATTCACCATCTAATTTTAATTTTATATGACAACTGTCCTATAATAAATTGAGTTATAGAACAAAGCTAAAATATTCCCTTCATATATAATGCCTTCATATGTTGTCACATTCACCATCAAATTTTAATTTTATATGACAACTGTCCTAATTTAATTGAGTTATAGAACAAAGCAAAAAGTTTCCTTCATATATGTTGCTCTTCATATGTTGTCACATTCACCATCGAATTTTAATTTTATATGACAACTGTCCTATTTTAATTGTATTATAGAACCAAGCTAGAAATTTCCTTCATATATGATGCCTTCATATATTGTCACATTCACCATCTAATTTTAATTTTATATGACAACTGTCCTATTTTAATTGTATTATAGAACCAAGCTAGAAATTTCCCTTCATATATGATGCCTTCATATATTGTCACATTCACCATCGAATTTTAATTTTATATGACAACTGTTCTATTTTAATTGTATTATAGAACCAAGCTAGAAATTTCCCTTCATATATAATGCTCTTCATATATTGTCACATTCACCATCTAATTTTAATTTTAATTTTTTTATTTGTATTTTTTACATTCACCATCTAATTTTAATTTTATATGACAACTGTTCTATTTTATAGAACCAAGCTAGAAATTTCCCTTCATATATAATGCTCTTCATATATTGTCACATTCACCATCTAATTTTAATTTTATATGACAACTGTTCTATTTTAATTGTATTATAGAACCAAGCTAGAAATTTCCCTTCATATATAATGCCCTTCATATATTGTCACATTCACCATCTAATTTTAATTTTATATGACAACTGTTCTATTT
This sequence comes from Caerostris extrusa, assembly GCA_021605095.1. Lineage (NCBI taxonomy): Eukaryota > Metazoa > Arthropoda > Arachnida > Araneae > Araneidae > Caerostris > Caerostris extrusa. The sequence continues at coordinate 89,383 of BPLR01018502.1, read as the reverse complement.
TAATTGTATTATAGAACTAAGCTAGAAATTTCCTTCATATATAATGCCACTTCATATATTGTCACATTCACCATCGAATTTTAATTTTATATGACAACTGTTTTATTTTAATTGTATTATAGAACCAAGCTAGAAATTTCCCTTCATATATAATGCCCTTCACATTCACCATCGAATTTTAATTTTATATGACAACTGTTCTATTTTAATTGTATTATAGAACCAAGCTAGAAATTTCCCTTCATATATAATGCCCTTCATATATTGTCACATTCACCATCTAATTTTAATTTTATATGACAACTGTTCTATTTTAATTGTATTATAGAACCAAGCTAGAAATTTCCCTTCATATGTTATCACATTCACCATCGAATTTTCATTCTGTATGTTAACTGTTTTATTTTAATTGTATTATAGAATATATATTATATATATAACACAAACCACAATATTAATTTTTGGAATATTTTAGAGAAGTTTTAAAGATTTTCGCTTGAATTTTTAAACTGATAAGAAAAACTTTCTGGTCGGAAATTTAAAAAATGTAAATTGGAATAATTAAATCCTATGGCTTACTAATCTTTGTTATTCTTTGCAAAACTGGATTATCCCGATTTTGATTACACCAATGGTTCTTTACTGCGTATGCCATCTGTGAGAAAGCTAAGAACAATTAAAAAGCTCTAATTATCATAAGTTTCGAAATACTTCATAATACATTTTTTACTTATGCATCCGAAATAACGCTTCTTCATTGCGCATTTTTAAATATTTTTTGCAGTATTTTCAGGCAGGCGCTTTTAAGACACTATGAATTGACACTATATAACACTATGTCAATTTTCAAAGATGTTTATTTCTTTCATAATAAGATTATTATTGCAGATAGACATTTTTGCATTTTCAAGTATGTGTTGTTAAGACGCAACAATTTCAATACATTTTTTAAAAATATCTTTATTCCTTTTTATTGTAATAAAATTATTCCAGATAGACATGTTTTGCTTTAGATTTGTTATATCACAATATAAACTTAAATAAATGCATCTTAGCAGCACAATTTCTGATTTTAAAACATTAAATACATTTTTACAGGAGGAACTTCGTTAATTATTTTGCAGTGAGATGTTAATTATTTTTGTTGGTCACATAAAAATCATTTAAATTGCCTGGGGCTATGGCCTTAGGTTCCATTACACAAACTGGTAAATTATAATTTAAAAATATTGTCAATTTATAGGTTCGTAAAAATATTATTTTTTTCATTTTATTCAGCAAACATTCAATCAATTCTTATATTAAAAATTATTTGAACTAAATGTGAAAGCTAATAGCATTTACTTGCATGTTGATAAAGTTTAAAGTAGGTAAACTGCTAACTTCTTACTAAATGGCGACATTTTCCACAGCAATATTTTTGTTCTAGAATGTTAACGTTGAAATCCATATTATTTTTGACCAACCCTCACTTAATACAGCTAATATCGATATAAAATTTAAACCATTTTCCATCTTTGATATTGATCTCGTAGGAACAGTTGTCCTATGATAGAATGCATGTATTTCGAAACACCCCTTTTTCCTTCGTGAAGATACAGCCCATCCGTAGACGCTGCATTAGTTTTGTAGTACATTATTTCTCCATGATTCGTTGCTGAACGGATGGCGTCCGCTACTTCTCTCACGTATTCTAAATCATCAGAATCTTCAGTGTAACACATTATAACTTTTTTATGATCCACATTTTCCAATTGCAATTCAAAATATTTTGTTGCTGCCTTGAGTCCAAGTATCAAGCCTTCATGATAAAGAGGCCGTAAGGATTCCCAATGGGAGTCGTGGTTGCTTTCTTCAGTATATAGCATCCATTTGCCACCTTGCCTGCGAAAAACTTCTTTGAAATCATCTGGATCTGATGGCATGTAAATATATTCTTTATCTTTGATGTCTGATGGCAATAGAATGTTATCCATATTTTTTTAGGTGCTGAAAAATAAATTAAATTGTTAAAAGACTTTATTCTCATAAGCAAGATCATTACGACCAAATAAAAATATATTTAATTATACAAGTACATCTTTTACAAAATGTTGCAATATTTATTTCTAACCAAGAAAAATTATAATGCAATTTACAGCTGCATATTTTTGTTGCAATATTCTTAATATCAAAACTGAAAATCCGGCTGTACATAAACCTCTAGCGTACAGAACAAAAACTCCAGTTGTCCATCTTGAGCAAAGACCAAATCTCCAAGTTCAACACTACGAGTTGTTTATTCCAAATAGAGTACAAAACAATGTAAGTGAGGTATAATCCATCCAATTATGATTGATTATGTTGTATATGTTTCTTTTAATGATGAATGCCACAAGATGAGATTTAACGATATTCGGAAAAAATCATGAAGATCATTAAAAAGACAAGTACCTCTTCTATAAAAATCATAAAAATTTATACGGATTCAATAAAATCAAAAAAAAAATTATATAAAGATCATAAAAGGATGCAATATTTATTTCTCACAAATTATTATGCATTCATACCTTCCGATTCTTCCATTGTCATACTTTAAGTAAAACTATATAAATATCTTGAATAATATTTCTCTTGTGTTAATACTTGATATATTCTCATTGTAATATTGTGTAATAAATCTAATAAATCATTAATTATAAATGTAAATTATGAATTATGAAGAGTTAATAATAATAAATTATAACAGCTTAAGTAAAATTTCGATAATATTTCGAATAAATCCCTTTTATATATATATATATATATATATGGATATTTTTGTAGAAAAAAGTACATGGAAGCTTTTTGGTCATATAACAATCGTTTCGTTTAAAATATGATATGCATTATACAAATATAATATACATTTAAAACATTATATAAATATAATATACGCGTAAAACGCTATGTTTCTTCAAAACTATATCATTAATATTAGTCTGATTGGATTCCATTCATTTCCAATCCCTCAACAAACATGACTAAAGGAGCCACAGCAAATCTATTCCATAAATCCCAATTCAAGAACATAATTTATTTTTTATTGCTATATATTTATTCTTTGTTTTACATTTGCTCAATGTTTTCAATAAATATTTTTTTTTATTTCCAATGGCAGATTATGAACAGTTACAGCAACGAAAAAAAAAACATACAACATACAACAACAAAATAATACAACAAAACATGCTGAAGCAGAGTTCATTACTCTAACAATAATGCCAAGTTGCAGATCTTTTAGCCACTAAAAAGTGTTACCAGGTGCACCATGGGGAGGTAGATCTTCTGCGCACTCTCAATCAATATTTATAACCATTAAATTTATCTTATCCCTTCAAAATGATTATATTTAATTTCAGTACATTTCTCATAGGACTCTATTCAAAATTAAGTACATAGTCATAAAAGAAATTTAACAGAAATTAATTTTAAATTAATAATAATTTCAAAATTTTTTTTTTATTTATTTTGTGAAGTATAAAACTTACTTTAATAGAAATAAAGAAATTTAGTTTTTAAGATTTGAAAACATCACCAGTTGTGATTTTTGTAGTTGCTAAGCATAATTTTGTTGCAGATATATGCAATCCAATTAATTAAAATATTTTTTATAACAATAATGATGGTATTTATATAATTAATATTTTAAAAAAACATTTCTCTTGAATATTTACTTAAACAAAGATAATTTAAGGAATTTCAACAGGTAAAACTCAATTTTTATATTTTTATAATTAGAATCTTCTTGTCAGCTGTTTTCATATTTCTTATAAAAATAATGTTAGCAACTAATAAGTTTCTTTTAAACATAATACTAGTAAAGAATCATTTCTGAGATCATATAAAATAATAATTAACAAACATTTTCATTTACCAGATAATTATTAATGATTAATTTTTTATTTAGTTATTTCACTGAAATAAATAAATTATTTCGAATATAAATATTTTCAAGTAACTCTATATAAAATGAAAAATAATGAATAGAAAATTAAATAAAATATAGTAGTACTTAAAAAGTTTCAAATGTCAATAAAATTAGAAAGATAAGTTGATTTCTTACCTGTTGGATTTAGGTGAATTTATAATAGTGATTCCTCTTCGTATGTCTTACAAATAAAGAGGAGACAGTTTAACAAAAGCATTTGAATCGAAATATATAATAAATTTTTTCAGTTACTTTACATTACGTTTGTAAATTAAGAAAATGTGATATGATTATAGAAATCCGGTTTCAACACACGTCAAAAACCATTTTCGCTTTTGATAGCATTATCTTCAATTTATCTTTAAAAAAAGCTATACATTCGTGCATCTCTATTGTTATCAACCTCAAAATGTCTTTTTCATATTTATCTATCTCTCTCTCTATCTCTTTCTGTCTGTCTACCTCTCTTGAATAATTAACGTATATATATATATTTTAATATGTGAGTGTTTTTTTATAAAATAGTAGTATAGAATATAATAATATATCTTCATTGGTCCAGTGTTAGAGACAGGGTAGGTGTATCTAATCTCAAAAAGCTAAAATACCTTTCAGTGGATCATCAGATCCACATACAGTGGATCCCCTTCCATGTCGACCTTGAGGGAATGAAATGGCAGATACAACGGCCAAAGCGGGTGCTGGTGAGGTATCGGTTCCACTTGAGTCCCTTACCTACACAGAGATTTACTTACAAGCTAAGTTAAATGGAAAAACAATTTGGTGTACTACCAGTGGTATCGGGGCCATCGACCTGGCGGTACTTTGGCACCTAATTGTGACAGGCAGGGTCAAACTGCAATCACTCGTTTGCTCAGTGGACACCTCAGAACTATGACTTTCAAAGATGGTTTGAAAGCTTTCGACACTTGCACCAAGTGCTCCTCTGAGCAGGCTTCACCATCTCACATCTTGGTGCCTGGGGCTCAGATGTCAGGATCTCCTTGACAGTCCGTTGATGGTCTTGGATTTTCTTCGGGTGTTTGGATTCATGGACCTAGTTTAGCATCATCGGGAAATCGGGGATCGGCAAAGAAGAAGAAGAAAATATAATAATATATGTATGTAATACATCCTAAAATTCCTCTTTGTATTTTCGTTTATATGCTTATTAAATTTACACTCATGTCCATAAATTAAGGATAATTCAGAATCACACAGAAATTGAACTCTAAAATAAAAATTTCACATGTAGAATTATCACACAAATCTTGAAGAAGAATAAGCAAATTACAGGAAACCGCCAGATGGCGTGGATGGTACGTCACAATGACGAGTGTAAGAGAGGGGTATATAAGGAATGGTGGCAAAAGAAGTAAAATTGTTCACAAGCGCTTTAAAAGTCTTTCAGTGCAATAACAGCATAGCTATGGCACAAAGGAAGAATTTGGATGATTTTTTACGTGGTAGAATTATCGGACGACTAGAATGTGGACCTACCCAGCTTGAAGTATCCGAGGAACTTGGAATCGCCCAGAGTGTCATGTCAACGATTCCAAGCTGATGGTAATGTGAGTAGATGTTACAGCACAGGTCGCCCCCGAGTTACAACGCCGAATGAGAACCGGTATTTAGCAGTTACTGCCAAAAGAAACAGACGGAGCACAGCATCAGACCTGTCACGTCAGCTCTCTTCAGCTACCGGTACGACAGTTTCAAGGCAGACCCTGTACAGACGCTTAGGGCACATTGGTCTTTATGCTCGTAGGCCTGTCAGATGTGTTCCACTTATCGCAACTCACTGTCGCCTGCGATTAACCTGGAGTAGAGAGCATGCATTGTGGACAGCGCAACATTGGTCTTGTGAGATGTTTACCGATGAGTCCAGGTTTAGTTTGCAGTCTGATTCTCGCCGGACTTTCATATGGAGAGCGCCAAGTACCCGTTACCACTAAGAGAACACCATTGAATGACACCGTTACGGTGGTGCGAGAGTGCTCGTTTGGGGAGGAATTATTCTTGGTTCCAGAACTGACCTGCATGTTCAGAGTGTAACGATGACAGGCCACATCTATCGGGATGTCATTCTGGAACAACATGTGCGTTTGTTTGGGGTACCATGGGTGCTGAATATCTGTTTATGGATGAAAACGCCCGTCCTTACCGTGCAAACATTGTAGACGAATGTCTTCAATTGGAGAATATCACCCGTATGGATTGCCCAGCATACTCACCGGACTTGAATCCAATAGATCATGTGTGGGATATGCTTGGCCGACGAATTGCATCCCATCAACCCCCTCCCACCTGTCATCCGGAACTTCGGAGGGCATTGCTTGATGAGTGGTGTAATATTCCCCAAGATCAGATTGATAATATGATACTCTGCATGCCTAGGCGTTGTAAAGCCTGTATTGCATCGTCCGGGAGACATACTCCATATTAACCATCATACTAACCATGTTATACTGTTTTTTTTTTGTAAATAGGTTCTTTTTTGAAATTTGCTCCAGGGTGTAAAAATCGCAATTTTTATTAATTATGTCAAACATATAGCATCTTTTTTTGTTCTTTATCTTTTGTTTAATAAATAGACTTTACAAATAAGTCAAATTTGTTTTGCTTCTATCTCTTTCTTTGCCTGTACTTCATTATCCTTAATTTATGGACATGAGTGTATTATTTCATACAGCAATGTTCAAACACCATGTCTCAAGTGTTCAATGAATTAATTATATTATATTTATACATAAGTAGTTATAATAATATTTATACATAAGTAATTATTTTATTATATTACATAAGTAGAAACTGATAGTATATTATATGGGATGAAATAATAACAGTTAAAGGATTTTAATATTAATCAAGATAATATTGTAAAATCAATGATTGTTGTACAAATAACATAAAATAACCCAATATTTTAGCATTTAAAAAGAAAAGATTTTAATGCCGATATTTTTTTTATTAAAAAATATTAATAGAACTCAACTATAGTATTAACCAAAAAATATTAGAATACCAAATAATACATAGTTGTTTATACAAATAGCACCCAGAAAAAAATTTGCTTTTAACATTAATAAATAGAAAATTATTAGCTCCTAGTCATTATTTACACAAATAACATGTATGGAACTACATTATAACAATAACATATATACTGCGTTAACCTGATTGGTCGAGCGACTAGCGCTGTGTCGGTCGGTACCACAGGTTTCTGGTTCGAGTCCCGGTGGTACCATGGATATTTCTAGTGATTCGGAATCCACTTTAAGCCGTAGGTCCCGGTCTCATATGACTGTAAGAGCGTCACGGAGCAAAACTCAGACTTCTACCTACGGGTGCTCCATCACAACTGAAGCTGCTTCCTTCCCCTTCAACCATGAGTCCATACGGGTTCGTGGGCTTGGTCTAGATTAGATATCTACCAAGTGGGATAAATAGCAGTAACAACAACGGCATATATACTGCAACAGAATAATTATAATAATAGCCTCTATTGAACTACTACACATCATTATAATACCAATAACTAATAACATGATAGTGCATTATTACTACCTTCTAGATTTAAAAAAAAAAAAATATATGTATGTAAATTTACTTTTCATTGTTCTCGTGAGTAAGACCAATTTATTCCCTGATGTATGTTCATTATCTTAGATGTATTAAACTGATTATCTCAGACATTTTTTTCTGGACATATTTTCAGAGGTAATAGTCACTCATCTGCAGGTGTATGGGCAATTCCTAGAGAATTTTCAAAGATTGCTCCTACTCACAAATAAATTACATATATGATTCTTTACAACATTTTGTCCGCTTTAATTTCATAATAAGATTTTAATTTTGCGAATGATATGCCTACTGTCAATGTCCTTTGGACATAAAATTTCTAAATGCCTCATTCGATTATTCCCGCTAATATATTTTAACAATCATCCCAAATTGACCTACAGCACTAGTGATTCCTTAATGTATCTATCTAAAGTCTATATCAGAGTGCCAACAATGTATTAGTAATATAAATGATTAATGTGCTGTCAAAACTTCTTATTATTCAAAACTTGTCACGGTCCTTTCGACATTGAATTTCTAAAATGAATCATTCGTTTATTCCTGCTAATATAATTACGTTAATAATTAATCCACTTTTTTTCTAAATGCCTAGTGATTCCTTACATTATCTATCCAGTATCCAGTGCCAACAACAGATAAGTGATATAAATAATTAAAAATGCTGCAAAAGATTAGTTACTTTTGACGTTAGTCTTAATTTACCTTCCTTGAAGGTTATAAATGAATAAAGTACTGTCAAAATGTCTTTTTTGACGTTTCAAGATTAGTTACGGCCATTTTACATGCTTTTACATGCTTATTGGCCTATAAATGCCAAGAGATTTCTCACTTTTATCTTTGCACCATCGAATATCACAGAGCCAACAATGAATAAGTGATATAAATGAATAAAGTACTGTCAAAATGTCTGCTTTTTGCCTTCATTCAAGATTAGTTACGGCCATTTTGACGTTAATTTCTTTCGCTTTTTATGCTTATTGGCCTATAAATGCCAAGAGATTTCTCACTTTTATCTTTGCACCATCGAATATCACAGAGCCAACAATGAATAAGTGATATAAATGAATAAAGTACTGTCAAAATGTCTGCTTTTTGCCTTCATTCAAGATTAGTTACGGCCATTTTGACGTTAATTTATTTCGCTTTCACATGCTTATTGGCCTATAAATGCCAGAGATTTCTCACTTTTATCTTTGCACCATCGAATATCACAGAGCCAACAATGAATAAGTGATATAAATGAATAAAGTACTGTCAAAATGTCTGCTTTTTGCCTTCATTCAAGATTAGTTACGGCCATTTTGACGTTAATTTATTTCGCTTTTACATGCTTATTGGCCTATAAATGCCGAGAGATTTCTCACTTTTATCTTTGCCCCATCGAATATCACAGTGCCAACAATGAATAAGTGATATAAATGAATAAAAGTACTGTCAAAATGTCTGCTTTTTGCCTTCATTCAAGATTAGTTACGGCCATTTTGACGTTAAATTTGTTTATTCACTTTTTGCTGCTTGTATAATCTAATAATCAACTTCACTTTGGCCAAAAAATGCCTAGAGATTCGTCAATTTTACATATGCAGCATCTAATATCCCAGTGGAAATCAATGGATCAGTGACATAAGTGAATTATGTGCCGACAAAATTTGTCTTTTGCGTTCATTCAAGTTTAGTTAATGCCATTTTGATGTGGGATTTCTTTGTTCGCTTATTGCTGCTTATATAATCTAATAGTCACTTTCACTTTGGCCTATAAATGTCTAGAGATTCCTCAGTTTTACATATTCACCATCGTATGTTGCAGTGCCAACAATGGATTAGTTATATATATGAATAATGTGCTGTCAAAATTTCTGTCTTTATTCAACATGACTTACGGTGCTTTTGACGTTGAATTTCTACATTTCTGATTCGCTTATTTCTACTAATATAATCTAATAGCCACCCCTCTTTAATCTAAACTCCTAGTCATTCCTCAATTTTTCTGTCCAGTCTGAAAGACCACACCGCCGACAACGGATTAGTGATATACATTGTTACGTGCTGTAAAAATTTCCTTTGTCTTTATTCCAGAATACTCACGGCCCTTATGACCCTGAATTTCGACATTCTCTTATTTCTTCTGATATGATCTAATAGCTGCGCCACTTTGACTTAAATGACAAGCGATTCCTTTATTTACCTGTCCACTTTCTTCCCATATGATGGCATGGCATCGTTCGAATCTACTAATGAAAATTGCATGTATGTATGCATATATGTTTGTATGTATGTATGTCTGTATGTATATATGTTTGTATGTTTGTATGTATGTATTCATGTATATATTTATGTATGTAATGTAATGTATGTATGTATTCATGTATGTAATGTATGTATGAATGTATATATGTATTTATGTATGTAAGGTATGTATGAATGTTTGTAACAGGTGGACTGAAAAGTTCGTAGGTTGACACATAGATGACGCTAATAGTATTAAATCCATATAATTTTTAGTTTGCCCTCACCTTCAAAAGACACGTGTATAAATTTGACAGCTGTTGCACTATTAGTATGGGAGTTATAGCATTTTTAGTGAAGCAACTTTTTGTTAGTTTGAAAAAATGGATAAAAAGGAATTTCGTGTGTTAATAAAGCATTGCTTTTAGGCGAAAAAAAAACTATTGAAGCCAAGGCTTGGCTTGATAAACATTATTCGGACTTTGCACCAGGAAAATCGACCGTAGAGAAGTGGTTTGCTAAATTTAAACGAGGCGAAAAAAGCACCGAGGACGATGCACGCAGTGGACGCCCCAAAGAGGTGTTACCAACGAAAACATCAAAAATGTCCACAAAATAATTTCTGATAACCGTAAAGTGAAGTTGATTGAGATTTCTGAGACCCTAAAGATATCAAGGGAATGTGTTGAACGTATCGTGAATGAATATTTGGATATGCGAAAGCTCTGTTCAAAGTGGGTGCCACGCGAGCTCACAATCGACCCAAAACAAACAACGAATTGATGATTCTAAGCAGTGTTTGGAGCTGTTCAATCGTAATAAACCCGAATTTTTGCGTTGATATGTGACATTGGATGAAACATGGCTCCATCATTTCACACCGGAGTCCAATCGACAGTCAGCAGAGTGGACTGCACGTGATGAACGCTAAAAATGCTATAACTCACATACTAATAGTGCAACAGCTGTCAAATTTATACATGTGCCTTTTGAAGGTTAGGGCTAAGTAAAAACCATATGGATTTAATACTAGTGGCGCTATCTATGTGTCCCGCGAGCTCACAATCGACCCAAAACAAACAACGAATTGATGATTCTAAGCAGTGTTTGAGCTGTTCAATCGTAATAAACCCGAATTTTTGCGTTGATATGTGACATTGGATGAAACATGGCTCCATCATTTCACACCGGAGTCCAATCGACAGTCAGCAGAGTGGACTGCACGTGATGAACGCTAAAAATGCTATAACTCACATACTAATAGTGCAACAGCTGTCAAATTTATACATGTGCCTTTTGAAGGTTAGGGCTAAGTAAAAACCATATGGATTTAATACTAGTGGCGCTATCTATGTGTCCCTGCGAACTTTTCAGCCCACCTGTTATGTATGTATGTACCTGTTATTTATGTATGCATATATGTAAAATAGTCATCGACATATAAACTTTTATTGAAATCAAACTGTTTAAAATTTAAATATCTAATAAATTGTAAAATATCTAGATAATTTTTTTAAATTAAATTGAAGTAAATAAATGATAACTCTTTAGGAAATAACTTTATTTATTATAATTAAAATTTTTTTTTAATCTTTCAGAAAGTAGCTCAACCCGTATTTTTGAATTTTACAGTTGGAAAAGCTCTAGAGGTATGGTAGAACTATACCCTTGTCAATTCTTAATTTCATAATGTTTAAGTTGTTAAATATTCCTTCTTATTTCAGTGATTGATCTCCAAACTGTTTGATCCCAAGGCAATCTTATTAAAAGTTATAACCCATATGATATTAAATATATATTATTTTATTTTGTATTATAGTATGAGTTATAACTTTCAAAAAATTATATATATATATGGGGTAACATATAGCTTGTTTGTAAATCAATACATTATAATAAGGATCACACACAAAGAAGGGACAAGCAGAACAAAGTAAACATACAGCAAGTCAGCAATCGACAGTAAGTCTGTCTTACACACCACAAAAAGTCGAAGGCTCCCTCTTTATAACTGTGAGAGTAAATGACGGGGGGGCGTAGACGCCCTCCTTTAGTCCATGAAGCTCCTGGCCTTCCAATATACCTGCAAGATTTATCCTTGGCGCTGAGCCTTCCTGTTCAATCTTGGACATTTATATATATATATATATATATATATATATATATATATATATATATATATAAATCTGTAATCCAAAATCAAATTATTTATTATTTATTTACATTAAACAATATACTTAAATTTGCAATTTAATTCTTTAAATGTTTGTTTTTAATTTGAAATTTAGATAAAGTATGTGATTGAATTTGTTAAGTAATAATGGAAAAGTTTGATATAAATATCTCTTTTAATGCAAATTGAAGACATGCTTCTGACTAATTTATTTCGGTGCTTGATTTTAATGTTTGTAATCACAGAAAACGCTATTTCACACATTTATGTAGAAAATGGTAAGATTGCATTCGTTGCTGTGTTTATTCAAAATAGAATTTTGATTTTCAATCCAAACCACCCATTATGAAGATATTTATCGTTCATATTTATAATCTAATTTTGTTCTTCCTCTCATGTCAATTAACTGTTCTTAGACTGCAAAGGAAAGGTGATCTATTTTTGCATTCTTGCCAATAGTATCTCTGTGACTCATTGTATCTCTGTTTTAATATTAGGAAGATCTGTAAAGTGACTACTAAATTCTGTCTTCAAATTTTTTAAATGTGTAGATATTTTTAATGTCTTACGCATTTATGTCATTTTTAGAATCGAAAATTACATGACAGAAGCATCAGTAAAGATTCATTTTTAAATTATTTCTCCTCATGTCAGAATTGTTTTTATTTATTTGCTTTTTAAGCCGTTGTTAAAAGGATACCTTTTCCTTGAAGTGACATACTCAGCAAGCTTACTTTTCAAAAGCATCAACTAAGTAGCATACTCTCAACAGCCAATTATGACAAAAACTTTTCCCCATGTTCATGAATCGTGATCGTGAGCCTATGTACTTAGCGTACACCCCGAGAATCATTTTTGCGCACTCCTTGGGGTACGCGTATCCCATTTTTGAATGCTACTAACTTATTTGTTACGAATTTTTGTACTATAATTTTTCAGAATTGAAACAGTAAGAAAATAAAGAAATGCAAAATTAAATAAAAAATATGAAAGTATATGAAATGTATGTATGAAAAATTGTGAATAGATGCATATATGAAAATTAATTATTAAAAATTAATTAAATTTATTATTATATAAAATCCTATATGAAAATTATATGAAATATCTGAAATTTTTATATTTTTTATTATTATAAAATATAAAATGTATAAACATATATAAACATTTAAATCCTAAAATAAATGAAGCAACCACAAAATCTGGCTTTTAAATAGCTAACAATTTCTATATTGGTCGTGTGTAGTGCTAAATATAAATACATAAATGCAACAAAGTTTAAATGAAAATGCCAGGAAAATTAAATGCAAACATTTTACAAAACCAAAGAAATTTTGATCTGAAATAAGTTTCATATCTTCAAAGCGTTTTAAGTTCCAGCCTCAAGAATAGATACAAAATAAAAAATAGATAAATAAAATACATATTTAAAAAGATAATATTACTCTTTATCATAAATGACAGAATGTTAAGAGGATGTCACCTTGAAGCAAGATTTATCAAGAGTCTAGATGTATTTAAAATGTTATCGCAGAGTATTTCTGCTTCAGGATCAATATTATTCTTAATTATGTTAAGAAATTTCCTTGAAGTTTCACATTTTGACTTCACAAAGTGTAATAAAAGGAATAAATAAATTTATTATATAAAAAAACAAATATTTTGTTTGGAATCTCTAGCCAGTTAAACAATAAAATGAAAATAATCGATATACATGTTTCAAAAAATGTTCATTTGATACCATGTTCACTTGAGTCTGAGTAACTCATAAAAGAAGAGTTACGATTCCCTAGAAGAGGTTGGTATATATTGTACCCATAAATTAAGGGCATCATAATTCATCACAGTTTTCCTACTCTTCAAGATACACTGTGCAGAAACTTCTTACTAATCATTTTTACCCTAGAATCACCACTTCTATAGATCAAGAATAATTCGTCTCGCCCTCTGGTAGGGTACAGGTAGCGGGATTCGTCGATAACCAGCACCAAAAAGTTACTTTTGCGGAATGAAGAGGTACTGGTGCATTTGCGAATGGATTTTACGTTGCCCATCTTGCAAATTGTGGTATTGACGAAGCCTTGGAGAGAGAAATGAACCTTGTCTGTTTAAAACATGTTCCTTGGCCAATCATTGTCTACTTCCATGCGAGCAAGAAATTCTAGAGCAGACGTATTACTGGTTATTTTGCATTTACTGGTTATTTTTGTAGAAGAACATTGGTTATTTTGTATGGATAGCAGTGCAGGATGATGTGTAAATTTATATGTGCTCACAGGCTTGTCTAAAGATCGGGCACCGCACGTCTACACACCGTTGCACGGCCCTTCCTGTATTGCTGTGGCCACACGTTCTAATGTCGAAACATCTGATTTTCGGCCCTGTGTCAGATTTCACTGCAAAAGAACGGGGTTTTATGGGGTTTGATGGCTGAGTGGTTAGCGCTTTGGTTCTTGGTATCACATGTTTCGGGTTCTAGTTCCGACTGTGCCATGAATCTTTGTAGTGATTCGAATCCACTTTAAGCCGTAGGTCCCGGTCTCATAGGACCGTAGAGCCCAAACAGACTTCTTCTCACCCACATCATTCCCATATAGCTGTATATAGGGCAACCCAGCTCTATGTAGAGTGATGTGGTGTGGTGTATTAGTAGTAGCAGTAATCACTTTCTGCAGGCCCTTCGCAGACATCAGACCACAGTCTTTTTCATACCCTTTAATAACCAGATTTTTTAAAGCTGCTAGCTTGCAGTCGTCGTGCTTGTAAAAAGCTTCACAAGCAGAGCGCGATCCTTCACTGAAAGACTCATATCAAGTTGCTCAGAGGCACTTTGAGGCTAACGCCATGTACCCCTCGTTTTTATACCAAACGCAATGAGCAGTGGGCATACATGTCTGTTAATATAGATTGTATGCTGCTTATAACGCCATCTATTGATACACTTTGGGACTTTTCTGAGGCCATGCCGTTTTTCCCTCCTTTAAGTATCGTCAGTTCAAATTTGAAGTCATTCTGACGAGTGGTCCTTTTTTTACGGCATTTTGAAAGTGTGACTTTAATTGTAATCACCCTGTATTTGTATGTATGCATCTCAGATTTTCAAAATGAATTTCTGCAATTCCCGAGATCCTGCTGAAATGTGTTCGAGCACAGTTTCAAAATATTCGGTAAACCGAATATACAAATTCTATATTGATAAATATATTAAACAGTTCTTAAACATAAAATAAAATATAATAAATAAAAACGCTTTGAATGTACCGAAAGTATTTTGGTCCTTTTTTACGAACTTCCAGGTGATAGCTCAACAAGAGACACAGAAGTACTCAGTTGGAGAAATAAAAATGGTACGATAAAATTTTTGTCTTAAGTATTCTACAGTTAACTGAATTTAGTAACAATACATTAAGGAAAAAAAGACGAATGCGATCGTTAAACAGAAATAAAATTTTGTTTAGCTGAATCAAAATAGTCAGATGCTGAAAATTTTACATGATATTTGAGTTTCTTTCTTTCCTTTTAATCTTCCGTCACAAAGTAAACACTACTAAGTACGCAAATACTTTGTTAGTAAATATCATTGTATTCAAATATTATTTAAAATACACTAAATAAAAATTCATTAAATATAATATTAAAATTTCGATGTGCTTGCTCAATACAAGATACAGAAGTACTCAGTTGGAGAAATGTAAATCAAATTATGAAACATTGTTTAAAAGTATTTTGATAATTAGCAATCATTGACTAAATTTAATAATTTATTTAACATAATCAAAAATTTCAGTCTCTGAAATTAAATGATAGTTCCATTGCCAATGTGAAAATGCCGTAAGCGAATTATATGCTTATGTTGTTGTATCACATATGGCTTAGTTGGAAATCAATCCATTACAATAAGGATCACACACAAAAGAAGGAACAAGCAGAACGAAGAAAACATACAGCAAGACAGCACTCGACAATAAGTCGGTCGAGTATCATTACCCCCACGTTGCAGCTGACAATGCAGATAGTTAAACTTTGTGTCATAAGCAAGGGCTGCAATGTTGTTACTCATTTAACACTACCCAGGGACACGTGTAGCTTGAAGACATACTACCCCCATTATATGCTTATAACGCATTGGATTGATTTCCAAATTCAGATAAGAATTTATCTGAATTTATATCAATATAAATTCAGAATAATAAATTCAAATAATGTGTTCTCGAACACATTTATTTGAATATTTTGATAAGAATTTAACAAGCAGTATGCATCTGTGTCAATTAAATCTGTTGCTCTGTATGTCCTTACTTTGGATTAAGTAAAATAAACAAATAAAAACACTGTTCATTCCAAATCTTCTGTTTATTAATGAACCTATTACATATCTGAAATTTTAATTGCGATCTTTGTGTAAAAGTCTGGCTTATTTGAAAATAGCTAAATTTTCAGAGGACATTAGTTATTGATAGATGCAAATGGAAAAATGCACAAATGTGAGAAATTTGATTCTAAATACATTTTTTTGCTTAATGGAAGGAGATAAAAATGTTGTTGTAAGAAATACTTATTAATTAAATGAACAAAATTTATTTATTGTTCATTTTGTAATTATTATGTACTGTTTTTTACCTGTAGATTCGAACTCCTCAGAGACATTTAACAGGAGAAGAGTAAAATTTAAAGTTTTTTTAATTTAAAATTAAGTATTTATTAGATCTCAAATTTAGAGCTATAGAGAATTTGATAAAACACTTTATATTTAATGCTTTAAAAAAAATCCATTTCGTTTAACCATAGGAACTAGCTCAAAAGCAGACACTGAAATATGTAGTTGGAGAAATGCAAAAGGTATGATGAAATTACTTTACAAATATACATATAATATATACATATTAAAAGATAATATTTCATTATATCGCCCGACATAGAAAATACAATACCGTTAATAATCGTCCATATAAATATATCAAATTTAGGGTAATACGCACCTCGCAAGCAATACAGATGACCTGAAATGCAACTTGACTCTTAGGCTATATTGCAGGAGTGAAGGGAAAGAAAAAAATCTGTTTGAACTAATAATCTTTACATTCTGTCACCTACAGAATTCATAATTCAGACAAATTTTTACGTTTCAAAACACACATGTGAATTAAGAATGGTTGGACGATTACACTGAAGACAAGTCGGAAAGACACACAAATGGGGCGATTTTAAGACTTGCCAAATTGGTCTTACTGTCACATTCCTTATGAAACGCACGCAGATGTGTCTACTGTGTATAAAATTTAGACCACATGTACGAAATATGATTACTAGAAAGAGATCAAGTCCACCTAAATGTGCATACCTACTGCCATATCGTTTTTCAAATATCTTCAGTCCAAATTTGAAGTCATTCTGACAAGTGGTTCTTTTTTTAATCCTTTTGAAAAAGTGACTTTAATTATAATCACCCTGTATTTGTATACATATATGTAAGCATGGCATATTATTGAAATAAATTTCTAGAATTCCTTATATCCAGCTGTAAATGCGTTCGATCACAATTTCAAACTATGATGTAAATCAAGTATTCAAATTCTAAATTAATAAATATCCTAAATGTAGTATAAGATATAATAAGCAAAAATACGTTAAATATAGTAAAATTATATTTGAACTTTCAGGTGCTAGCTTATTAAGAGACGTAGTAGTCAGTTGGAACGACACAGATGGTATGATAAAATTTTGTCTTAAGTATTTTACAATTAAATGAATTTAGTAACATTACCTTAAGGTTAAAATACTAATGCAATCGATAAAAATAAATAAAATTTTGTTAAGCAAAATCAAAAGAGCCATTTCTAAAAATGTTTTTACAAGATATTTGAGTTTCGCTTTTTAAAAATGTTTTTTTAATCTTCCGTCACGAAGTAAATACAACTAAGTATGAAAAGGTTTTGTTAATAAACATCATTGCATTCAAATATTATTTAAAATATTATAAATATAAATTCATTTAATATAATATATAAAATTTTGGCGTGCTGGTTCAACAACAGATACTCAGCTGGAGAAATATATATCAAATGATAATACATTGTTACAAGCATTTTATAATTAGCAATCATTGATTATATTTAATAATTTATTCAGTTTCAAAAGTTTCAGTCTCTGAATTTAAATGATAGTTCCAATGTAAACATGGGGTTTCTCGGGAATTTAGTTGGTTTTAACATTGGTTTTATATTTGAAATTTTTATATTAATTTTATATGAGTTAATTATTATATGAGATAATTATTATGTGATTTATATTTTTATATTAATTGATATATATATATATATATATATATATATTTATATTTATATTAATATATATTTTTATTTGAGTTGACCATGTGTCTATCATCGCCATGCGGACCAGGTGTCTATCATCGCGAGCTGACGTCACATTTCGGGGTCGACTCCCGGATTTCCGAGTTGTCCGACACTCGTCGTCCACTGCTTCCAAAGACGCATCACTGTGCTGCTGTTACGCTGCACACGAGCGGCTACTGCACGATAAGACAATCCAGCTTCACGAAGGCCGATGATTCTCCCCGTTCAAACTCTGTAAGTTGTTCAAATCTAACTCTCTTTCGTCGAAGAGGCATAAGTAACGATTGAGCTAACGTTTACCACTAGCAGATAACCACGGATAACCATACACGCCTCGCTACAGCCGTCTATTTATTCGGATCCATCCGCCGTTCAGAGGGCGCTGCTCAGCATACGCATGCGCTACGGATTTGAAATTCTAATCATTTGCATATCATGCGCTAATTTGCATTTCCTGAAAATTTCAGCTCACTCGCGTAAGTCCTTCATGGTGTTGCAATTTTCACAAACATGAGTTTAGAAAACGATATTGAATATATTTCAATATCATATATATTCAGTATTTACTTTATCCGAAATTTATTAAATGTCTTGATCTGTTTTTAGTACCTATTTTTTTTTTCTTATTAAAGTAATATAATAGTATAAATAATAGTATAAATTTATAGTATAAATATAATAGTATATTTCATATTAAATTTATAATAGTATAAATTTAATATGAAATTTAACATGCACATTTCATGATATTTTCTTAAAGAATTATCACGAATATCACAAACTTAAATAATCTTTCGTATAGCAGTTTTTTTCTTACCATCACATGCATTTTATAATTTTTTGCAAATGCTAAATTCTACTTATTACTAATTTAATATTATTATTTTTAAATATATTGATTGAAATTTATATACATTTATCATACTGTAGGCCAGCTCGTGCTGCCATCTAGTGTAAAGCAAACGAAGTATTTACAAAATAGTGTATTTATGAAACAACTAATTAAAATATTTATTTCTTACTTGCTTAATAAAAAATATATATATATATATATATATATATATATTAATAATATTTTTATATGTCAATTAATAAAAATAAATAAAATAATTAATTAGTATTACATATTAAGGCTGAAGAGTTGAAACATTCTTGTCATTGTCTTAAAAATATTGGACATTTCTTTAAATATAAATAAAATAATTTCAAATTATTATCTCTGATATTATAATTTTAATATAATAAATTTCTTATTTAAATCATTTAACTGGCTTTACTTTTATTCAATTATGAATGTTAATCATTTGAATTTGTACTTTATATTTATGAGCAATCTCAAATGATTTATATCTCAAATGAAGATGCAAGAAAAAAATATATATCTATTTTTAATTTTAATATATGCATATGATAAAGGTAAACATTAAGATTGTATACAATTAATTTGTAAGCTTACAAAATTTTAAACCTACGTATTAAAATAGAAATAATTGCATACACGAAAAGGTAAAACAATTTAACTTAATAAGGTTTTAAAGTTTTGAAAATCATATTCCCCTTTTCACTTACAATCTCTCTCTACTCTCAATTTTACTCTTTATTTAATGCCTTCCAAAATGAATAGGTAAACATTTTATAAAATGTTATTTTGATATCATTATAGGTATGTATAACTCTTAGCTTCGATGCATGAAACTACTTTTTAATGCAGACACAATAAATCCGTAGGGTTCGCAAATAATTTTACGATAGAAGGGAGTTTCAAAATTCCCATATGTCGTTAACATGGTAATGGTGGTAACATAATATGGGTTTAATGGAGCAATACAGGCTGTGTAATGAGTAATATAATTCGTATATGCAGATCCAGTGACAAAAGAATTCAAGTCAAAATACTCGGTCTTTAAAAACAACAACTCTAATGTTATGTTGCAAGTGAAGCCTTGTATTGCCTTGATTGTAATCAAAATTATTATTTTAATGGACGCACATATATTTGGTATATGATGATGAACTTCGATAGGTTTTTGAATGCAATATAGTTGTATTTTGAACGTAGTCGAACATACGTCGCTTAATGAGGTGCTTGCTCCAAATGGTGGTAACATAATCTGGGTTTAATGGAGAAAGATAGGCTGGGCAATGAGGAATATAATTCGGATATATATTTGGTATATGATGATGAACTTCGATATGTTGTTGAAGGCAATATAGTTGTATTTTTATGCAATTTAGCTGTATTTTGAAGTTGCAAACTTCCATATCACGTTTAATAGGGTGCTTGCCCCAATGGTGATAACATAATATGGGTTTATTGGAGCAAGACAAGCTGGGTAATGATAAATATAATTCGTATATGCAGATCCAACGACAAATGAATTCAAGTCAAAATATTCGGTCTTTGAAAACAATAACTCTAATGTTATGTTGCAAGTAAATCCCTTAGAATTTAATTGTAATCAAAATTATTATTATTCTAATCCAGTTACTTTCGGAACGAAGTAAATTCAATATATTATTATATTATTAAGAAGGATCCTTATGCTTCTTCAGATGGCAAAAGTCGTATTGAATAACATATTCCTGAAAGGTAAATATTATTTAACTACTTTTTATGAATGTTCTACCAATAAGGCCTTTTTTGGGTTAAAAAATATGTTTAAATCACAGTTCATAAGCAGGAAAACTAAATTATTGTTATATAAAAACTTTATTAGACCAATTTTGGTCTATGGCTCTGGCAGGATCTGATAAGGCACATTTGGGTATATTTGAGCGGAAGATTTTAAGGACTATTTTTGATGGTGTTACGGAAAGTGATTGTTGGAGAAGACGGTACAGCGCAGGAATTTATAAATGCTATAAAAACCCAGGTATTATGAAATTTATCAAGATCAATAGATTAAACTATGCTGCTCAAATATTTAGAATGGAGGATTTAAACCCTGTAAAAAGGCTCGTGTTGACAAAGCCACAGGGGCAAAGAGGGCAATCCAAATTGCGATGGATAGACGCAGTTGAAAAAGATTTTGTTGTACTGTACATTGAGAATTGGAGGACCATTGTCACCCAGAGGAATGCATGGAAATCTCTTCAAAGGAAAGATTTGGCCCACTCTGGGCCGTCGTGCAATTGATGATGATGTTATGAATGTAATTAGTATTCCAGTTTTCAATTTGTCACATTATTTAGAGATAAATACGCCAAAAAATGAGAAATTAATCATCGCTTTAGTATTTTTTGCAGTGACGTACACAGCGTCCACTTTTGATTTGTGAGTCATTTTACTCACCAGTGACGTATTGGGCAAAATCATCTTAGGTTGTCCCAATATATAATGATGCGTATAGAGGGGACATAAGGTATCCGATTAAAAAAAACAATGAGTGAGAAAAAAGATTTTTAACATTTAAAAATTTATTTCACTTGATTAAATTAATTTTGTAATTAGTAATGAATAATTCTATTTGAAATCATACCATATAAACTTTTTGCATTTACTATTGCTACCCTTATTAAAGTATGCTTATAATAGTGAAGTTGTAAGAATTTTCAGTTTTTCTAAAATACAAGCTATTTTTAGCAAAATCTTTTTCATGTACATATAATACCAACATAAAAGTATGAAATCTATCCTTTTTCGTATAGAAAAAAAGCCAATAGAAGAAAGAAACAAATAAGCTAATAGAAAAATAGGAGAATGTCTTCAGAACAAAAGCAAAATCATTAATTTTCATATCAATTTATTTATTTAAATTTTTATTAATTTGTCAATGTTTTTATTTTAATTTATTTTTTTTATAAATGCTCCTATGCTGTTTTTTACTGGCCAATCCTTTAATAGATTTAGTATAAACTGACGCATAGGATATCAGAAAAAATGGCATCAAGCTATTCAAATTAGGTGTTCTTTTAACTTATGTCCAAAAGCAATATAATAAGAGGTTATCTTTATTTTTCTTTAAAAAAATCAACAATGCAGCGAGTAAGCAAACACCTAAATTATTACTTAATCGTCAGTTAGTGTCTGTCAATTAACTATGGAATGTGCAAATTTATCACAGCATTTTATAATGAACTGTAAATTTTTCTCGATCATTTAATTATGAAATATCCAAGCTTATACTCCGGCATATAATTGTAAAAAATGTAAATTTGTCTGTAACATTTAAGTATGAAATATGTAATTTTTTTCTAATTTTATTGTGAAATGCGTAAATTTTTCTCATTTTATTATGAAATGTGTAAATTTCTTTCAGCGTTTTGTTAAAAATGTAGTAAATTTGTCTCCATCATTTAATTATGAAATGTATAAATTTTTTTTTCTAGTGTTTTGTTAAAAATATAGTAAATTTAGCTTCAGTATTTAATGTAGTATATTTTTCTCCAACATTTAATTACGAAATATACAAGTTTGTTCTCCAACTATAGTTGTAAAATGTATAAATTTGAATCCAAGATTTAATTATGAAATGTATAAATTTTGTTCTAGCGTTTTGTTAAAAATATAGTAAACTTGTCTCCGGTATTTACTGTAGTAAACTTGTCTCCAGTATTTAATGTAGTAAACTTCTATCCAGCATTTAATTTAGTAAATCTGTCTCCAGTATCTTTCTTTCTAATGCAGCTGGCAAACACAGACAGCTTGGTCTTTGGATGACTTAATTAAGCTTAATTTAGTAAATCTGTCTCCAGTATCATTCTTTCTAATGCAGCTGGCAAATCACTAATGCACAGACATGACTTGGTAAATCTGTCTCCAGTATCTTTGCAGCTGGCAAACACAGACAGCTTGGTCTTTGGATGACTTAATTAAGCTTAATTTAGTAAATCTGTCTCCAGTATCTTTTCTTTCTAATGCAGCTGGCAAACACAGACAGCTTGGTCTTTGGATGACTTAATTAAGCTTAATTTAGTAAATCTGTCTCCAATCTTTCTTTCTAATGCAGCTGGCAAACACAGACAGCTTGGTCTTTGGATGACTTAATTAAGCTTAATTTAGTAAATCTGTCTCCAGTATCATTCTTTCTAATGCAGCTGGCAAATCACTAATGCACAGACAGCTTGGTCTTTGGATGACTTAATTAAGCTTAATTTAGTAAATCTGTCTCCAGTATTTTTCTTTCTAATGCAGCTGGCAAATCACTAATGCACAGACAGCTTGGTCTTTGGATGACTTAATTAAGCTTAATTTAGTAAATCTGTCTCCAGTATCATTCTTTCTAATGCAGCTGGCAAATCACTAATGCACAGACAGCTTGGTCTTCGGATGACTTAATTAAGCTTAATTTAGTAAATCTGTCACCAGTATCTTTCTTTCTAATGCAGCTGGCAAACACAGACAGCTTGGTCTTTGGATGACTTAAGGCAAGTGCTGCACAGACGTACTCACCCAGGGGGCACGTGTAACTTGAAGATAAGCCCCGCACGTGGAGTAACAATGCTCCCGCAACGCTCTACGATCCTATTAGGACAGGGACCTACTTTTTAAAGTGGATTCCGAACCACTACAAACAACCATGGCACCGCCGGGACTCGAACCCGAAACCTATAGTACCGAGAGCCAGAGCGCTAGTCTCTCGGCCATTCAGGCCCTGTCTTCAGCATTTAATATAGTATATCTGTCTCCAGCATTTATTTCCGAAATATACAAGTTTGCTCTTCGACTATAATTGTAAAATATATAAATTTGTATCCAACATTTAATTACGAAATATGGAAATTTGTCTCATTTTATTGTGAAATGTGTAAATTTCTCTAGTGTATTGTTAAAAATGTAGTAAATTTGTCTCAGTATTAATTGTAATGAATGTGTCCCCGGTATTTAATTAATGAATTTGTCTCCAGTATTTAATGCAATAAATTTGTCTCCTGTATTTAATGTAATAAATTTGTCTCCAGCATTTAATGTAGTATATTTGTCTCTAGAAATTAATTATGAAATGCGCAAAATGTCTAAGCGTATAAATATGAAATTTGTAAACTAATGCATGTCCATAAAAATAACCAGTATTTAACTTATTCTGACAACTAAATATAGTTTTTTAAATGCTTTCAATTCCATCAAAACAGACAAAACAAAACATGGGATGGAAGAGCATGCGGGAAATACAAGATGTAATTCAAAGGGACATGCATAAACATCCTGGAAGGTGAAATGATTTCTATACACATATGATCAGTTTCCTGAAATAAACGAAACGAAAAAAAAGGGAAGTTCTTTCAATTTCTTTTGTATAAAATAAACATAATAAGCGGATGGATTCTTTGTCAAATTATAATTGTTTGAAACGGAAAACAAGAAAAAAAAATCAGACAGAGTTGCTTGTTATCATTATGAACAAAACAATTTATGCCTGCCATCATAAAAGAATAAACACACACAAAAAAAATATCAGAATTGATTTTGATATTTTTCTAAAATGTTAAATTATGTCATCTTCCCCTTTCTTATACCTATCTTCACCAACGAGTAATATTAATTTGAATTAATACATTAAAATCATCAGACAAAATATTTAGGTTATATAGAATTATCAACTCTTTTCTAAAATTCAAGAATTAAATTTAAATAATGATTGCAAATTAGTTTCAAGCAATCATTTACATTCATACATAGTGCTTCCCCTATAATTCATGTAAATATTATTACCCGTGTAATTCACAATTTTCAACTATCGTCTAGTTAAAGTAAAGTATATAAAAACATCAGTACTTTTATTATTATTATTTTTTTTTTATGTTTTTGTCGAAAATGTAAAATTGTTTTGTTGAAATCTGGTAACTTCTTAAAAATTTGTAGAATCATAATGATTTCTGCTTTAAAATTATAAATATTTTTCATTTAGAGAGGTCTATTTCTCTAGATGTAATCATTGCCAACGACGCCAAAAACGCCAACATCGCCAAAACCTCGTCGATATCGTCAACATCGCCAATAACATCTCCAAATTATCTCTTTTAAGCGAGTATTCCCCTTTTTTATTTTAATTGGTTGTTCTCTAACGGAAAGTAACAAATACAGATATATTCGATTTTCTGAAAAGAGGCCCGGCTAAACTAATGAAACATATAGAAATATATAGTAAGACACACGCAGATTTTTTGAAAAATACTTGGAATAAATAAATAGATAAATAAAACTCATAAAACAATAAACAATTGTTGCAATCGCAAATACAAAACTTGTGCTTGAAATTTTTATTTTTATGAAACATGACACATATATAATTTTCACGAATTTATAAATATCATGAAATGAAAAGTGCATAAATAAATATCAAACTCATTTAATGCATAATTTACTACATTAAAACTCTAACAAATGAATAAAAGTTACGAATGTAAGCATTTTATGCATAACATTTAAACATGAAACTGCGTATGATTACATCTACCTGTTTGAAAAATTTATTACAAGTTAATGCAGCAAATTATTTTTTTATTATATATAACTCAATGATAACATTAAAAATATGTAGGACATTTATATTTTAATTAATCTTTTTAACAAAATATTAACCCCAGATTAAAAAGGAAATAAATTAGTACATTTTTTATTTATCCATTACATGGAAGTAAGACTGATTACAGAAATATTAAAAAATTCAATTAAAGTTACAAGAATAAATTAGGTATCTTAAGTTTCTTTATAAAGTGAGTTCTAACTTTTTTCTTGGGGTGAAAAATTGATAAAGCAATTTTTTTGTTATATTTTTCAATTCCTTCTATTAGCTCACACTCTCCTATATATATCTTGTTCAAATTTTCAATCGTCAATAAAATACTTTTTTTTTATTCATCCACTCAAGTTCAAATACATTTTTTAACTTGTAGTGGATGACACTTGATGCTAATACACTTTTTTTCAAATATTAATTCAGTAATTAAATTA
The DNA here is from genome assembly GCA_021605095.1 of Caerostris extrusa. Classification (NCBI taxonomy): domain Eukaryota; kingdom Metazoa; phylum Arthropoda; class Arachnida; order Araneae; family Araneidae; genus Caerostris; species Caerostris extrusa. The sequence continues at coordinate 63,203 of BPLR01018502.1, read as the reverse complement.
AATTAATTAATTTTAGGTTTTTTTTTTTTAAGTTGCATATATCTACCAATAGATGGGCGCCAGATAAACTTAAAACAATGAATGAAAATTATTTATAAAGGACTTTCTGCAATATAGTGAAAAAAAAAGTAGAAATTCACTTAAAAATTTTTTTTTTTTATATTACTTGTTTTAAATGAAAGATAATGAAAATGTTAAGGTGCTACTATAGGGTGCTGTGTTTTTAGAGGTGGTAGATTAGTGGTTGCAAATCAATCAATCTTTTTGGGGCCATCCCTTTCGCTGTCGTAGTCAGAAGAAAAGCTTCTGTAGCTTCCCTGGGCATATTCTTCAGCATAACGTTGATCATTAGGATCTTGTTTAGGGTTGTCCTTTCGATAATAAGCGAAACTTTTCTTCATCATTTTTGGGATCTTTTTTCTCTGAATATTTCGAATCGCCTTGAGGTTCTTGTTGTTTCTCATCGTAACTTTCAGTGCCTGCTGCTTTTCTTGGAACCTTTTCCGGATATTCGTAATGGTAATGGTGATCATAAACTTTGGGTGAGTTGTTGGATTTTCGTATACAGGCACCACCTTTCTTGGTGCTTCATCTGCTGGTTCGTACTGTTGTTGTCGTTCGTAAGCGATTGGCGATTCACTTTTGAATGCTCTGTCGCTTTCTTTGTCGAAACCTGATTCTGGATGTGTGTAGTCGTACGATTGCACATTGACTGTGGGCTTTATGTCCTTGAAACCTTCTGGCGTGCGCAGGTTGAATCTATCTTGGTAGCCTTTGAAAGATGTTATAGGGTTGCTGAAAGTTGGGAAACTTCTGAAATGGGTTTCCAGCATCCTATCAATGTAATCTGGTTCAAGAGGGTCGCTCGATTTAGGGGCATCAAGTTCTATTGGTCTTGAACTTTCATATGATGGAATTTCTCTGTCGTAATTAACAGATGGCTGAGACTCAAGGGAAGGTGAAGAAACTCGAAAACTTGTTGGCAACTCTGGTAATTTTGCATCTGGTCCCTGCACATTCGGATATTCACATTCTTTGGTAATAATAACGCTCTTGGCCTCAGAATTTCCATTCTTTTTCTGGTCTTCAGGATCGATTATCTTTTTGACTACAGTTCTGCAACCTTTTTCATCGACTTCTTCTTCTCGACGTTGTGGTGCATCTCTCCAGTAGGGTTTACCTATATAAATAAAAGAGTATGAGATTACATAAATTTATACTTAGAAAATCACATCACCCATACCATTATAAAAGATTAAAATGCTTCGAAGCAAATGCTATACAGATTTCTCTATAGTCATGAAGCCTTTTCTATCTAATGCTATTATGTATGCCTTTACACATTAAAAGCCCCAATACCAAATGAAAACCTATTATAATAAGCAAACTTACTCGTGTGTGTTATTCTCCTAGTGTGAAATCATGTGGATATGTTGTTGCAACTGCTTTATCACCAGAATAACTGAATTCGCCTTCATAAAAGCAGCTTCTTGATTGTCGAAATATTGCTAAAATTTAATCACTCATTTCTCAGTTTTATTCTAAATTCCTAAAATAAATTGGAGCGAATTTGGATTTACATGACACATAAATTTGATCTTTTCTGGTAAAAAAAAATAAAGGAATGTATGAATAATATGTTCATCAGAAAATTTTTTTGCTGAGCTTTTAATCAAGAACTTGCTAAAAAATTAGTCTTGAAAATTGGAATTTATCTGCAAACAGCCTTACTATGAGGCCTCATTCACTTTTATAGATGCAATTAATTTAAAAATTGGTTTGTTAAAATTTGTGGTATGCTGGTTCTTCTATCTAAAGGAATAATAATATAAAGACGTGATTACTGAGAAAAAAAATTAACATTTTGAATGAAATATATGCTCTTTTTAATTTATTGTAAATCTAAAATATCTGAACTATGAATCTTATATGAATGAACAATGGATAATGAACTTTATCTGAATAAAAAATTTTGCAATCTGAAATTCAAAAGTATGATTGTTCACTCGTAATTCACGTTTATACATTAAAATGCAACTTAATTTCTATTCAAAATAGCAATAATATAAATATTTATAGAAAAAAAAAACAATTTAGGTGTATTTAGACACGTTTATACTTTTATTCATTTTTAAAACTTTTTTATAAGAGTGTGATCCTATGTTAAGCCAGTAAAAATATCACAAATCATTAAAAAAAGATCACAGTTCATTATAAAATTGATCACAGTCCATTGAAAAATATTCTAGTAAAAATAAATGTTTATACTTTTTTTGAGGTTCATAATTTATTGCATCTAGTATTTGGTTTAATGTATTATTCAGAATTTGTTTGTTTATTTACTTGTGAAATAAAATGAAATAATATCCATTTGACTGCACTACTACTATATGTATGCTTAAAATGAATAATAATGAATAAAAAATGTGTTTACTTTAATCTATTATTTTACTTCGTAAAGCATTTTTTAAAAATCTTTTTGCTGATAGAAAATGAGTAAACAACAGATTTTGATTGATATAAAATAAGCATAAGTCAAGTAGGAATACAAGCATTTATTGAAATCACAGAAACAACATGATTTCTTTCTCTTGAAAGCGAATCTCTACCCACAAAATACTCTGAAACTAATGACTACATTAAATGCGTAAAGAGTACTGATATATTCTGTTGAGTTGTATTCACTTTAAATTAGATAGAAATAAAGTTAAAAATAATAAAATGTGAGTGTAGTAAATTTTTCAGTAATAATTTTCAACTAAATGAAGTAATCCAGAGTTATTATAAGAATCAAAGGTTTGAAACTCATAAATACACTATTTAACTACTTAATCAAGAATTAAAAAAATAAATATATTAAATTAAGAACCTTATTTAACAGAATAACAACAAAACATCTTGTATCAGTACTCCATTCAACAATGATATTTCAACCTAAAACTAAAATAAATACGTATATCTATGAACTACATTGAGTTCTCCATAAACTCTTGCAAATGCTTTCTCCTCTGCCGGTAATTGATTAATTACCTTTCAGTTTAGTTTCTGTTGAATCCTTTGCATAAGCATCATAGTTAAAACGAGGCGAGTATGAGAGAGAGCCTTCACTAGCAGCTGCTTCTAGCAAAGCAAGGGGGTCTTTCATATACTGATTCCTGTTTTCATTGACCACTTTCTGGACAATAGATTCATAGAACTGCTTCACTTGGTCTGATCCTGCTGATTCTAAATCAGACACACCAAAAAGGGCGGAAATTCTTCATCATACTTGAAAGCACTTTCAAAGAACACTTTGGGCTCGTAGGACGATCTTCGAAAGCTGTCGTCAAACTCCCTTTCTGGATATCCAAATCCTATTCGTTCAGTGGTCGCCTTTTTGGATACTTCTTCGATTTTCTTTGAATGATGTAGGCTTTTTGGTCCATTTCTTCCGAGGTGTAATCTGCCTCTCCGTGTTTAGGTTTAGGCACGATGATGAATTTGGATTTAGGTGCATTCAGAACTCTTTCGTCCCTCTCCACCATTGCTTCGAGATCTTTCATGGGCAAAGATGACATCACCTTTGCTTCCAAGTGTGCTCTGACTTCTGGATCCATGGGATGTTGACAATTCAACTGTAGCAACTGCACCAACAAAATGCAGAAGCCCTAAAAGAAAAGTAAATAAATATATTTTACAAGTACGTTCAAGATAATAATAAACTTTATAACACATTACATTTAACTATAGGTAAAAAATATATAATTTCGCAATATAAAATTGAAGCTTGTTTGCAAATATAAAATATTGTTTATTTTTTGATAAATCTGATGCTATAGTGTCTGTGCCTTTTTTATTGTATGCTTAATTAAAAATACTATTTTGACAATTAGCCATACTGAATCCAGTGCTGTTTCATTAGAAAGTAGACCGTTAATATATTTCATAATTCTACAATTTTAAATTTTGGTCTCAGTATAATAGGAGCGTAGAAGATTGTGAGGATAGTGTTATTCGCTTCCGTAGCATATCTTCAAGCTACACGTGCTATAAGTGTAGTTCTAAATGAGTAACAGCGGTGCAACCCTTATAGCATAAAAGATAACTGTCTATATACTGCCAACCGCATTAGAACAACAAAAATTTTACAATTACACAAGTTTATTTAATTTTGTTAATATATCCAAAAAAATTGAAGTTAATAATAAATTCTTTTGAAGAATTCTTAGTGCATATTTGAATACTAAATCAGGCTTTAAATAAAGATGTTTTCAATAAATTAAAAATTTAACTTAAATTCTTTTTATGTACATTTATGTGAAACCTTTTTTAACTATAAATGAAAAAGTATTCTTTCTCAAATAATCTGTTTAATTAATGCTGATTACATAATATTTTCAACACTGGATCTGTCATTTTCAATGCAGTTTATTTTTCTCTTTTAATTTATAATATTTCAAATAACCACATGAAAATATTTTTAAAAAAACAATACTTTATTGTTATTTTATTTATAGAGTATAATTTTTTTTTCATATTTAATAAAAGTAAAATAATTTTTTTAAATCTATTCTCACTTGAGCAATGCTATTGTTTGAAAAAAATTCAACAAATTATCCTAAGTATGTACATTGCACAAGTAGTTTCGCAAATGACCTCCTTCGCCCAAGCAAAACATATGAAACCATTTCACGGCCATTAGCTAGATAAGTGTGACTACAAACGTCATAACACATTTCATTCCCCCAGTTGAATTCTTTTTTGTTTAGACCCTTAACAATCATGTTTCTGTAGCAAAATAAAATCTCTTTTTTTTTTTGCATGTATAGATCGTGTTCTACCAAATGCAAACTGACCTCAATGGATGGCGTTTCTTATGATTGCTATTTCAGTTGCCGAGTTCCAGTGGAAGCCGACAGAGAATGCATATCAGATGACCCGATTTAAATGTCCGCGGTCGAGGAGCGGACGTTGTGAAACGTGAACACTTTGTCGTGGTGTTAACATCAAGCGACAAATGTTAATTTGGAAAAAAATATCGTACGACCTCTTATTCATGGCATTGTCACGAATGGTGATTCAATGCCGTTTTTTTGCATTCGACTCTGTGTGTTTCCGCTTCATGGTGCCAAGGAAGGCATTCGCAGCATGTTGAAAGAGGGGAATAAACTTTTAGATTAAAAATCAATAACACTTTTTCATGAGCATTTTGAATATCAAGCGATGCATGTTAATTTGGAAAAAAATATCGTACGGTCTCCCTAATCATGGCATTGTAGCCAATACGTGATAATGACCAATAGTGATTCAATACCGTTTTGACATTCGCGTCTGTGTATTTCAGCTTCATAGTGCCAAGGAAGGTACTATCCGTTGCATGTTGAAATAGGGAAATAAACTTGTTAGATTATAAAAATCAATAACATTTGTTCATGAGCACTTTGTTGTGTCTGTTAACATCAAGCGAGAAATATTAATTTGGATAAAAAATTTCTTATTTCCTATAATTTGGAAAAAACTATTGCACCGCCTCTTATTCATGGCATTGAGACAAATTGTGATTCAATACCGTTTTTGCAATTTGGTATGTGTATTTCCGCTTCATGGTGCCAAGGAAAGTATTCAAAACATGTTGAAAGAGGGGAATAAGCTTTTTAGATTAAAAATTAATAACACTTGCTCATGAACACTTTGAACATCAAGCAACGAATTTAAATTTGGAAATAAATATCGTACGACCTCTTATTCAAGGCATTGCCCCGAATAGTGATTCTAAGCATTTTTGCATTTGCGTCTGTGTATTTAAGCTTCTTGGTGCCAAGGAAGTATTCGCTGCATGTTGAAAGAGGGGAATAAACTTTTGGATTAAAAATCAATGACACTTGTCATGAACACTTTGTCGTGTGTGTTAACATCAAGCGACACATGATAATTTGGAAAAAAATATTGTACGACCTCTTATTCATGGCCTTGTCACGAATGGTGATCCAATGCCGTTTTTTGCATTTGGCTCTGTGTATTTCCGCTTCATAGCGCCAAGGAAGGCATTCGCAGCATGTTGAAAAAGAGGGAATAATCTTGTTTGATTAAAAATCAATGACTTTTAACTTTTATTTTAAGAAAATTCAGTCTAGATAGTTTATAGAATATCAACATATTTACATCTGTGTATTTCCGCTTCATGGTGCCAAGAAAGTATTCGCAGAATGTTGAAAGAGGGGAATGAACTTGTTAGGTTAAAAATCGATAACACTTGGTGATAAACACTTTGTCGTGTGTGTCAACATCAAGCGACAAATGGTAATTTGGAAAAAAAAATATCGTAAAACCTCTTATTCATGGCATTATCCCGAATAGGGATTCAATACCGTTTTTTTGCATTTGACTCTGTGTGTTTCCGCTTCATGATGTCAAGGAAGGTATTCGCAGCATATTGAAAAGGGGAATAAACTTGTTAGATTAAAAATCAGTGACTTTTGACTTTTATTTTAAGAAAATTCAGTCTAGATAGTTTATAGAATATCAAGATATTTACATCTATGCATTTCCGCTTCATGGTGCCAAGAAGGTATTCGCAGAATGTTGAAAGAGGGTAATGAACTTTTTAGATTACAAATCGATAACACTTGTTCATGAACACTTTACACATCAAGCGACGAATTTAAATTTGGAAAAAAATATCATACAGCCGCTTATTCATGGCATTATCACGAATGGTAATTCAATACCTCTTTTGCATTTGCGTCTGTGTCTTTCCGCTTCATGATGTCAAGGAAGGTATTCGCAGCATATTGAAAGAGGGTTAGAATAAACTTTTAGATTAAAAATCAATAACTTTTAACTTTTATTTTAAGAAAATCTTTTAGATTAAAAATTAATAACTTATTCATAAATAGTTTATAGAATAACAAGGCGATTGATGGCTTGTAAAGTATTCATAGAATAGGACTGCAAAAAAAATTCTTTTAACTTTTAGTATATTTTAGATAAAGAATGTTATTCTCAGTGTGTTGAAAGGGAGAAATAAACTTTTTCAGAACGGAAACCAATCACTTACAAAAGAATTTACGTAGCATATTTTAATTAAATTTAAATATGTACGGGTAATCGTGTCAATAAAGTCTGGCAATTAAGTAAAGTAGGTATAACATATAGTGTGATTATTTTGACTGTTTTAGTTCAACATAAATGTCAATGATAGAAAACTGTTACTATACTTCTACAAATATTACTATATTACTTCTACAACCATTACTATACTTCTATCCCCGGATTGGTCAGTTTGTTATTGATTTGTATGGGACTAACCACTTTGTTTAACAAATGCGATAAGAGCTTGGCAATTTTTGACTGTTTTTTTTTTTGCGATATTTGGACGTTGGCTTTGGCGAATCTTTGCTAATGCCGTAAAGGGAAAAAAAGTTATCCTATAACGTTATCCCTATCCCTACAAAAGTTAGGATAGCCTACAATAAAATAATGTGACTAAGAGATTATTTTTAAAACATATAATTAACTTCTGCAGACCATTATATTTAAATATTTAAGAATAATTTATTTTATTAAGGCATTTAACATGCATTGTTCGTGTATCCTAGTTCATCTTTACCCCTTGACTAACCAAGCAGATGTTTGTTTAATTAACTTCTGCAGACCATTATGTTTAAATATATAACTGGTATACATGCATTATCCCCAAAATTCTGCTCTTAATAATTTTAAAACTCTGAATCGATCATAGACCTCCGGACGTTAAATGTCCGTGTCAGATGTTCCGTGACGTTGATATGACTGTACATTGATATGACGTTGATGTGATAATTATCTAAACACTTAAAGTCAATGAATATATATTGGATTGACAAGAATATGTGTGCAATTTTTACCATGTACTTAAATGGTTAAAACTGAAAAACAGTTTACTACCTATCCAATGTTTTCCTCCAGATTAAATGATTATTTCAAAGCTTACTCTGTCGACAGGAAAAGTTTTAAAAATTAAAATTAAAGACTTTGAGAAATATTATTGTAATTTTTGCATCTGGTTTACAAGTTTATTCATAATATTCAAATTAAAATTGTTCTTAATTCTGTACTATTATCCAAGACTAATTTATGCTAATAAGAGATTATTTGAAAACATTTAATTAGTTTCTACAGACCATTACATCCAATGATATAATTGCCATACATGCATTATTCGTGTATCCCAGTTCATCTTTACCCCTTGACTAACCAAGCAGATGGTTATAATTGAATTTGTCACTCCCCCAAAATTCTGCTCTTAATAATTTTACCGGAACGATCATAAACCACCGGACGTTAAATGTTCGTGTCAGATATTTTGTAACGTTGATGTGATAAATGTCTAAAATTTAAAGTCAACGAATTTATTGGATTATCAAGAAAGTACTAGTAATGTTCAATTTTTATCATGTCCTGATATGGTGAAAACAGAAAATAATTGTCTTGCCAATACGAAATTTTGCTCCTTATTAAATGATTATTTCAAAATTTATTCTGCCTATAGTAAACATTTAAAAAAAATTAAATTAAAATAGGTTATGATTCTTTACTGTCCAAGAATAATTTATTTTACTAAGAGATTATTTGAAAACATTTAACTAACTTCTACAGACCATTATTAAGAGATTATTTGAAAGCATTTAATTACCTTCTACAGACCATTCTTAAGAGATTATTTGAAAACATTTAACTAACTTCTATAGATCATTATTAAGAGATTATTTGAAAGCATTTAACAAATTTCTACAGACCATTATTAAGAGATTATTTGAAAGCATTTAATTAACTTCTTCAGACCTTTATATTCACAAATATAATTGACATACATGCATTATTCGTGTATCCTAGTTCATCTTTACCCCTTGGCTAACCAAGCAGATGTTTATAATTGAATTTATCACTTCCCCAAAATTCTGCTCTTAATAATTTTACCGAAACGATCATAGACCTCCGGACATTAAATGTCCGTGTCAGATGTTCCGTGACGTTGATGTGACTGTTGGAACGATGTTGCTAATCTTCTCGTGTCTATGCATCAACAAAACAGCATTCGGATTTCACAAATTCTGATTTGTTTCTCAGTGACGCTTCATCAAGCATAGCTAATTTGCAACGGATTGAGATCACGTTTATGGTGTTGTGTACCACAATGCGCCAAGTACGAAATGGTGATTGGTTTCATAGTTAATTGGTTTTTCTGTGAGTCAGTTGAATTGGTTACAGTTGCAGAAGGTTTTGATGGTAACAACTATAAAAGTTTAATCTATTAAGCTGTTTGCCATCTAATTAGATGAGATTATTTATTTGTTTAACACAATTGAGAGAATAATTGTTGCAAACAGAAAATAGTTTTTTTTTCGAAAAAAAAGATGAATAAAATTAATTAAGCTGTTTGTCATCTAAGAAGATATGATTATTTATTTGTTTAACACAATTTAAAGAATAATAGTTCCAAACAGAAAACAGTTCTTTTTTTGAGAAAAAAAATGAATAAATCTAATTCTGTTTGTCATATAATAAGATGCGGCTATTTATTTATTTAACACATTCGAGAAATTAACAGTTCCAAACAGAAAAATTGTTTTTTTGATGCGATTATTTATTTGTCTAACCCAATTTAGAGAATAATAGTTCCGAACAAAAATAGATTTTTTTGAGGAAAAAAAAAATGAATAAAGTTAATTAAACTGTTTGCCATCTAATAAAATGAGATTATTTATTTATTTCACAAATTTCTGAGAATAATAGTTCCAAACAGAAATGATTTTTTTTTTTTTAAAATGAATGAAGTTAATTAAGCTGTTTGTAATCTAATAAGACGAGATTATTTATTTATTTAACACATTTTTTTAGAAAATAACAGCTCAAAAAAGAAAATAGTTTTTTTAGAAAAAAAAAATGAATAAAGTTAATTAAGCTGTTTGCCATCTAATAAGATGAAATTATTTATTTATTTATCACATTTTAGAGAATAATAGTTTCAAACAGAAAATAGTTATTCGTCAAAAAAAAAAAAAAAAAAAAAAAAAAAATGAATGATCACTATACATTAACAAGATTAACTTTTAAAACCAAGTAGTTTTTTATTAATAAATAAAAAAAATTATAAAAATTTATTTTAATATAATAGATATTTAATATCATCTAATTATCATTATAATCACATGTTGTAGATCCTTTCACAATTTTATACTAACAGTTTTTTTTTATCATTACAATCATGTTATTTTAAATATTACTTTACTTGTGATAAATCAGTTAAGTAATAATAAAATCATAGTATAACGATTTATTTATACGATACTCTTTATGTTATAAATCGGAACTGAAATCGTTAATAGTTACGGCCTTATTACTGATAGAATTATAAACAAAAAGGTTTAAATTTCAGTTTTACTACTAACAGATTTGTTTTAACATTTGAATCCTATTTATTTTAAATGTTGCTTTATTTGAGATAAATCAGTTAAATAATAATAAAATCCTATTATAGCGATATATTTGTACGATACGATATATTTGTTAATAAATAATATCGTTGCAATTTATACCAGCCTAACTTATACAATATTTATTAATTTAAAATTCAGATTTTTCCGAGTAATTAACAATATTTAAAATTAAAGTTTATTGATATAATTACTCATAAATAATCTGTAATTGCATACTAATACTAATTTTAATTTAATAAATAATCAATTATTTTTTTTATCGTTGCAATTTATACCATCCTAACTTATGCAATATTTATTAATTTAAAATTCAGATTTTTCCGAGTAATTAACAATATTTAAAATTAAAGTTTATTGATACAATAAATAATCTGTAATTGCATACTAATACTAATTTTTTAATTTAATAAATAATCAATTATTTTTTTTATCGTTGCAATTTATACCATCCTAACTTATACAATATTTATTAATTTAAAATTCAGATTTTTCCGTGTAATTAACAATATTTAAAAAATTAAAGTTTATTGATACAATAAATAATCTGTAATTGCATACTAATACTAATTTTAATTTAAAAAATAATCAATTATTTTTTTATCGTTGCAATTTATACCATCCTAACTTATACAATATTTATTAATTTAAAATTCAGATTTTTCCGTGTAATTAACAATATTTAAAATTAAAGTTTATTCATACAATTACTCATAAATAATCTGTAATTGCATACTAATACTAATTTTAATTTAAAAAATAATCAATTATTTTTTTATCGTTGCAATTTATACCATCCTAACTTATACAATGTTTATTAATTTAAAATTCAGATTTTTTTCCGAGTAATTGACAATATTTAAAATTAAAAGTTTATTGATACAATTACTCATAAATAATCTGTAATTGCATACTAATACTAATTTTAATTTAAAAAATAATCAATTATTTTTTTTTTTATCATATTACTATGATAAATATATGCTTTCATAAATGTGTATAATAATAAATAATTCCTTTTTATCAATCGTAATATTAAAGCCATTATTTATGGCAAATTTCAAAAGTGATATTTGTTACAAAAACAAATACAAAATAATAAAAAAATGTATTTAAACAATTGAAACAAAAAAGTTTTTACGGAATAATAAAAATAAAGTTTTGCTGCCCCATTGTCAATTCCATATACAATACAAATAAGTTATTGAATTTGATTATCAAATTATTTTGTTGTTAATAAACTTAAATGTAAGTAAAACTAAGTAGAACTTTACTTCAGATGATAAAACAAAGCATTTTATCTTACCCATACATAATTAAAAATAATTGTTTTTGTTAAGTGATAGAATTAAGGGTTCATTTATATTAACAATAAATGAATTTGAATTCAAATGCATGTCAAATAATGTTAAATGGTTGTAAAATTTAATTGACAGCAACCTTAATTATAGATTAAATAATATTGTTTACAAATACAGAAGTTAATTAAGTAAAGATTATTGACCAAAAAAATAATTATGTAGTTTTATATTAGGGCATTTCTTAATTACCTTTTTATTCGATAGTTACATAACAAGACATTAAATTTTATACGCAATTTATTTTGATAAAATCAAATAGTCAGATAAAAATGTGTCATATTTAGAACATACCATGTAAAACAATTAATTAAAATGAAGCATTGTCTGAAATGTATGATATTAAAATTGGTATAAGAACGAACTGTATTGTTTTTTGAAGAACTTATTATAGTAAATTTTTGAAAAGGATATCTAATATTCTTCTCGTAAATAGGTATAGTATTATATTTTAACATAAAAGAAGATATATAAGATTAAAATCGTATTTCTATCGTGTTAGAATTATCTAATAACGACTTTTAAATGACATTTTTTAAAATCTTAAAAGTTCTTACGTACTAAATGCATAAATTTCAGTAATACTGTTTTTATTATTTTTTCCTATTTAATTAAAATAGTTTTTAAATATGAAAATTAACAGATTTTTCTAAATTATGTAAGAAATTTTAAATTAATTTGAGCCTTACAGTAATATTGTTAGATTAATATTTAACATTTTATTGCCGATTTAATGCTCAAAAATAGTTATAACCAGCAAACTACTTTAAAAAATGATGTTGTTTATGTAATGCTCTAATACACAACTCACAATGTAATATTCTGTTTAAAACAACAGACTTCAAACTAACAATTGATGTAGTAATATTACAATAATATCTTATATGCGTATGAAAAATGGTTCCTTTTGAAGTAGTAAATTTAGAAAATAAGATGAATGAAAATTATAATTTAAATATATTTTGTGGAACTTAATGTGTCTTTTTATATACTTATAAGCTCATATTTTATTTGTATACATATTTTATTTGTATTCGATCTGAATATTTTTACACATTTATTAAAGTTTATGAAATGTTATCTGACTGTTTTTATACATATGGTTTCCTATAGAGTAATTTTCTTACCTTTAAATCTGAACAAATTACATATTTTTATCTTGAAAATTGCTTACAAATTACCAAAGTGGTAATGAAAGATATCAGCATTTCTTATGTAGATATATATACACTACTTTTATATATATAAAAACTTCAATAAATCGAATTTTCGATTATTTAAAATGTTCTGTAATTTTCTCGATATGTCCTGAAGAATTACAAATAAATATTATTTCTGATATATTTTAAGTTGAAATTCGAGAAAGGAGCAAATCGATTTACAATTATTCAGTAAAATGATCGCAATTAATTAGCGTTTATATGAAATCCTATTTTAGTGCATATAAAATAAGATCAATTTTCAATATAAAATTTTCGGGGCTTATGTAATTTAAATTGTTTTTTCTTTTTAGGTTGCTGGCACTGTTCTTCACATCTGTGTGAAATTTGACACAAAATATTCATTAGTGTTTGAGTTAACCTTTGGTTTTGTGAGACGCTAAAACTGATTCCGCCGATTTTGAAATGTCTGAATTAATTGAAAATAACTGGCTATTCAGAGAGATTCACCGAATTGAATAGCTGCTTATAATTAATGTATAATTATATGTATTATAAGAAATTAGAGATGGGAACATAAGCTGTATTTCATCAATTTGAATATAAATGAATACCTTACAACTTTCATCAATCTATTATTATTTTAATGATTTTATTGAACATAAAAATAATTAATAATTGTAATATAAATTTTTAAATAAATTAAATATAATCATTTTTGCAAAGAAGGTTACGTAATAAATTTCAGTTTGGCAGTCTTGTTTTATAAGAAGGAAGTCTGCATTTTATATTAGATACAAATTTTATTCAAACTAGATTTTTGAACTTTCACCACTTACTGAACTTTAAAGCATTTAACCAAAACACTTCCGTGAATTTTTCTATTTCCGTTATTCCAGTTGCAGAATACAATTCTTTTATATTTTTCAATGGATAACTTTTTTTTTTCTTTTTTTCCATTTTATATTTAGGAAATTTATATTCTGAAACCATTTTTACTGTGAATACTGTTTAAGTTAAATGGATTCCATGAGAAATAGGTTTAAATAATTAAATAAAGCATTTCGTGTAAAATATGCCATTTCACAATACATTCTTTAAAAAAATATTAAAATACATAAATAATTTTAAAATATACCGTACAACATTTAGTAACAACGCAAGTAAGAGAAAAAAAAGGATCAAGATTCTAGATCTAGATTCAAGATTCAAGAAAGCAAAAGATTCTGGATAATGATAGCTCATATAAAGAAAGAATCGGTTCTTTTTTCTAAAATATATGCGAAAGTACATATTTGAGCTTTTTTTTTAAAAATTATTAAAACATATTAACTTTTAAAAGAAGTTCTTCAATATACAATACAAAATAGTTTTATGCAAAAAAGTATTTAAAATTGTTAGAAAAATTTAACAATTGAATTGAAATAAACAATAATATTTTTAACAATTCTAAAATAGTAATTTTGCACAATTTTTAATATCAATAGAAATAGAAAGAAACATAATTGATACGAAAAGTAGTTTGTTACATTCTAGCATAAAATTTACTGGTGAAAGCTATGATAAAAATTACTGATTACTTATAAATAGTTTAAACTCATAATTTTTAACTTTCTGATTTTTAAAAGGAATTAAAGTAACAGTAGTTAATTAGATTAATATAAAAATAGTTTTAGCGATATTTCTTTTATTTAAAAATTAAACTTTATAGAAACGAAACACAATTTTAATTAAAAATTTTTATTAATATATTCTACTGCTTTGTTCTTACTTAAAAAAAATACAATATTCTGTATACGAAAGTGCAAATAATTTAGTTCATATATATAATAGAACTACTGAGTCTCAAAGGCTAAAATTGCCCCTTTATTCCAATCCCACCTTTCTAAAAGCTTATATATAAGTTCCAATTCTGCTTAGCTATACCTTATATGCACCTTTTAATTCTACCTTTTTACCTGTTTATTAAAATATATATAAGTTATAAGGAAAACCTGAAAGTTAGTTCATTTTTGTGCATTATTTCCTATAAAAGCATTTCCTTTTATTCTACACGAAATACAGAATTTTCAATATTATACACATTGAAAAGCAACTAATTAAGTTTTTATACATATTAGTGATACCGTGGTTGTGAAATAAGTAGAATTAAAAAAAAAAATTTGAAAATTAGTGTATTTTTTATGCAAATTTTCATACAAAATCATTTTTGTTCGTACTTCAGCAAATACAATATTATGTATATGGAAGTAAAAATAATTTAGTTCATATACATACCAGAAGTACTAAGGCTCAGAGACTAAAAGTACCCCTTTTTCTTTATTCTAATTCTACCTTTCTATCTACCCTTACATGTATATATCTTCTAATTCTACCTTTTTACTTGTTATTAAAATAAATATAATTTATAACTAAAATGGGAAAGTTAGTTCATATTTGCGCATTTTAATCGTATAAAAATCATTTCTTTTTTATTATGTACAAAATTCAGAAATTCAATGTTATATACGTTGAAATGCAATTAATTTAGTTTTTACGCATTTCAAAGATACTGTTGTTGTAAAATAAGTAGAATTAAAGAAAAACAACCTGGAAGTTAGTGCATTTTATGCAGATTTTCCTTACAAAATCATTTTTGTTCGTACTTCCAAAAATACAATATTATATATTTGGATATATATGTATATTCCTGTAAAATTATTTCCCTTTTTTTCTGTATAAAACACGGAATTTCAATGTTGTATACATTGGAATCCAATTAATTAATTTTTATACATTCCTCAGATACTCTTTTTGTACAATAAGTAGAAATTAAAAATATCTGAAAGTTAGTGTATTTTTATAAAAATTTTAATTAAAATATCATTTTTGTTCGTATTTCAAAAAAAAAAAAAAAAATCAATATCATGTATATGGAAGTGCAAATAATTTAGTTCATATACATATCAGTAATACCAATGATCAGAGGCTAAAAGTACCCTTTTGTGGTATGCTAATTCTACTTTTTTACTTTCTTGGTAAAATAAACGAAACTTGCAAGGAAAATCTGAAAGTTAGTACATTTTTGTGCAATTTTTTCCTTTAAAACCGTTTCCCTTTATTCTATATAAATATTAAAAAAAAAAAAAGATGCAAATTTTAATTGTAAAATCCTTTTGTTCGTACTTCAACAAAAACATTAAGCATATGGAAGTTTATATACTTACCAGAAATACTGAGGCTCCGTGTGCCATCATTGATAATATTTAAGCTGGTTCAAACTATGTCTTCGAGGTTTTATGTCCGTGAGTAACTGAAACTTCCAGCAGAGTATAACAGAACCAAACGCTACCTGACTCTGAAAGCAACTGAACCGAATTTAGGGGTTAGTCTGAAAGAACTACCGAACACGGACTACAACCTGTTCGAATGTTCACTGGACCATATCCGTTCCGTAAGAAAGAAGTATAAACACACGAGCGGCATATAAAAATACGGTCCAGTTCATGTCACAACGAGGATGTTTAAACTATGAGAAGTGGGTCTAAAGTTGGAAATCTTTTTTTTCGACTTTTATTCTTCATCTGATAAGTTCTCAGTATCGGAAGAGCTTGAAGCAGTTGCATATTTAGACAAATCTGTCAGAAAAAGGAAGAAGAATTTGCTTTATTCCTCTTTTTTTCCTGGACTGAGACGTTGATTTAATTTTTTTCTTCTCTCATCCTACAATCTATGAAAGAACTTAAGAGATTAAATAGTTTTCCTTTGATTTAATTCTGTCTTTACTATATATATTTGATGGGAATAATAGCGTTTTAAGTGCAGGGTAGATTGGAATTAATGATAGCTAATCAAAGGATTTTGATAGAATATAATAATTCAAATTTGGCAGTTTTAGGGAACAGATAAATTATAATAAACAGTTTAATCATCATTCGTCAATTTAAAATTGTCTACAGATGGAAGTATCCAAATAAATTTTATTTTAATATTATATATTTATTGTTTTTTTATTTATTTTTTTCTAAAACTTATTTATTATAATCTATAGGTAGTTTATTTTTGATAGTTTAAATACGTAAAGATGATTTTTTTAAAACTATTTTCTTCAAGTTATTAGCATATTTCACTTTACATTTAATATTTTGAAAATCTTTAAATTGTTATGAACAATATATTACTTTAAATACTAATTTTGAAATGAAATTATCAATTAATAGTTAGACAATTTATAAATAAAGTATTTAAATAAGATCCTTAATGAATTTAAGAGATTCGAATAATTGAAAATACAAATGTAAATATTCAGATAAATTTTATTTTTAATAATATTTATTTATTTTTTATGTTTCTAAAAATTATTTATTATAATCTATAGGTAGTTTTATTTTTTTGTAGTTTAAATATGTAAAGGCGATTTTTTTTTAACTATTTACATCAAGTTATTAGCATATTTCACTTTGCATTTAATATCTTGAAAGTCTTTAAATTGTTATGAACAATATATTGCTTTAAATACTAATTTTGAAATGAAATTATCAATTAATAGTTAAACGTTATAAATAAAGTATTTAAATAAGATCATTAATGAATTTAAGTGATTCGAATAATTGAAACTACAAATGTAAATATTCAAATACATTTTCTTTTAATAACAAATATTCATTTTTTTTTAAATTAATTTTCTAAAACTTGTTTATTATAATCTAAAGTTAGTTTTATTTTTTGATAATTTAAAAAAAAAATGATTTTTAAAAAATTATTTTCATCGAGTTATTAACATATTTATCTTTACATTTAATGCTCTAAAAATAAATGTATTTTGAAAATCTTTAAATTGTTATGAACAATATAATTATTTAAAATAATTTTAGAATGGAATTATCCATTATTAGTTATACAATGTATCAATAAAGTATTTAAATAATATAATTAACGAATTTAATAGATTCGAATAAATGAACATATTCAAATAAACTTCACTTTAATAATAAATATTTATTATTTTCTTTATTTCTTTTTCTAAAACTTTTTATTATAATCTACAGCTAGTTATATTTTTTAATAATTTAAATACAAAATGATTTTTTTAAAATTATTTTCAGCATGTTATTAACATATTTCTATTTACATTCAATATTTAAAAATAAATGTATTTTGAAAATCTTTAAATTGAAATGAATAATAGAATTATTTTAAATACTAATTTTAGAAGGAAATTATCTATTTTTAGTTATACAATGTATCAACAAAGTATTTAAATAAGATCATTAAGGAATTTAATAGATTAAATAAAGTAAAGCTTCCTAGTTCACTTTTATTTTATTCCGTTACAGATTAGAAAAAAAAAAATAAGGAAATTTAGACTGATGGGAATTTTTATATAAATTAATTGAATAAGAAATCTTTAAAAGGATTGAATATAAATTTAACAATTTTGCAGAATAGAATATTCAGGAGTTATTTCACATAGTTCTCCTGCATATTTCCAAAATATGTAAACAAATTTTAATAATTATTATTAATCTGTAAAAATGTTTGTCAATATATAGTTTATAAATACTTTTAGAAAATTTCAATAAATCCATTTGATTTAATATTTATTTTCTCAAATTTTAAGATATTTCTCTATGAAATGAATTTTAAAATAGTTTATATAATTATATATTTTAGTTTATATTTATTTTATAAATTAATTTTTTTAAAATATTGTTTGTGAAAGAATATAAAAGTAATCCATGAAATAATTTATATTCATATAAAGTTATGCATGAAAACATTTAGAAAAATTATATAAACTTTATTTTAATTTAATTCTATTTCTTTTTTTAATCAATAAGAATAATAGCATTAAACGATCTGATAACAAAAGAACTTTGGATGAATTGAAATTAAATTTAGCACAAAGAAATTATTAAAAAAAATTTCAATAGGTTAATAATACAATGGCACAATAGTTACACAATTCTGTTAAAAAGATTCCTTTTTAAAATTATTCAAGTGCATTTTATTCTAGTAATTTATTTTATAAATATTAAATTTAATACTGAATATCTATTGACATCAATAAAATATTATTAAAAGCTTTGGTTATAATGCATTTTATTTTTTGTATGATTTAAATTTATCAACACAACAAAGTTATACTTATTTACAGACTATTTATAAGTTCATGTTTGTGCAACTAGATGTATTATTCTTTTTTTATATTTTGATAACAGCATGTTTTAAGATCTTCAACAATAAAATGAATATGAAGAATTTGATTTTGTTTTTAATTTTGTACGAAATAGTAATTTTCTAAAATTGAAATAATACATTTTTGAATTAAATAATTAATCATTAAAGGTATAAATTATTTTTAAGAATCTGGAAGATAAACAAAAATAGATAACAAACTGCAATAATTGATAATATTCAAATCTTAAAAAAAAATTTTGACGACTTAATCAAAACATAAAATATCTGCTACTTTTCTTTAAAATCTATATATAGAAGAATGTAAAATAAAAATATTTGATATTTTATTGTACTTTATTCAAGGAATATTTTTCTAGATAATTCTTCTAATATCTTTCTAGAATAATTTAAATGTAATAAAAATTTTGTAAATTGTATTTTAATCCATTGAAAAATGTTCAGTAAATTCAAGCTATCATACCTATAATAGAAACGCATAAAAAGTATTTGTGTTTACACAAGTTAATTAATTTTTTTAATAATTATAATCTAAAAAATCATTGAATGATTTCTATTTATTTAAGAAAAACTTAATTTAATTTAAAAACAAACATTATTTAATTTAATTTAAAAACAAGTATTTAAACAACATTCCACTGTTGACAATAGCCCTTGTTTTCAAATTAAAAATTGAAAGCAAACTTCAATGAGCCATAAAAATTAAAAACAACTGACCAATTTTAAAGACAATATTTGATAATAAATTATGTGAGAATAAGAATTTTTAAGAATCTCATGTTTCGAATAAGTGCTAAATAACAACTTGTTCCTTTTCCGTACCACTTCCTACTGAGGCAGGAGGCATTGTTATAGTTCTTTCATGTTTTGATAGTTCACAAATAAAATTGATTCATACAAATTGCAGGTAACAATATTGTTTTCGTTATGGTTGAGTACATGTTATTACATAAGGGGAAAAAAAACTTCAAATCGATATAGTAATTGAAATTGTTCATTCCGATAGGATTACATTTCCAAATTCCTATTCCTAAGATTTGATCAATCTTCTGATTAATTAGTATAATCACAGCAAATAAATTAGTTTATTTATTTATTTTTTGTTTACATCAATATACATAATACATGAGTTCAATAAACTAGAAACTATTTTTATTTTTGTACTAAATTGACTCATAGCGTATAGTTATTTTAACTAGTTATTGAATTATAAATCATGTACAACATAGTAAATAAATTTGATATTACATCCTGAAACTTAATATATGAGTTAAATGAACTGGAAATTATTTTATTTTTGTACTAAATTGACTCATGGCGTATAGCTACTATTACTGGATTTTTTGAATTATAAATCATGCACAGTTAATTCTTTCTAATCCAATTAATTTGGTTCCGGACACTTGCAGGCTACAAAGAGAACAATAGAAAATTTACACTGTCTTGTACTACATCTGAACTTCAATAAAAACAAAGACAGATATATAATATATACAACAACTGATATAGAATGAGGAGAAATAATTCTAAGAAAGATTTCACAAGAAAGTGCGACTCATCGACATGTGATGTGTTTCAACAAGTAAATTGGCTAGTGGGGATGTCGTATTAGAGAAGGTTCAATATAATATATAAAGATAAGAACTAAAGTAGATGAAGAGGAGAAATGTTTCACGTTTTCACAAGAAAGAATGACTCATCGACATGTGATATGTTACAACAGTTGCGTTGGACTTCTCTAATACGACATCAGAGGAGATGTCGTATTGGAGTACCAGTGGAGATGTCGTATTGGAGTACCAGTGGAGATGTCGTATTGGAGTACCAGTGGAGATGTCGTATCATGGAAGAGTTATTAGAAAAGGTCCATTTTAATATATATAGAAGAAGAGGTGAAAGGGAGGAGAAATGGTTCACGTTTTCACACGGAAGAAGATTTTCACGACACAGAATCATTGACATGATTGAAATATATATATATATATAAATTTCAATCCTTTCTCCCTCAAGTTATATATATATATGACTTCTCATGTCTCATCGACATCATATGTGCAACAGAGATGTGAACAAGTGTGTCTGCGGAAGGTCTAATGTATACAAGTACTGATATATACTTGGATATGTCGCATTACAAAGAGTTATTAGAAGGTTTACTGTAATATATATAGAGGCAAGAATACTGATATAGAAAGGGAGAAATTATTCAAGTTTTCACAAATATATATATATATATATATTATAAAAATATATATATATATATAAACAAGAAATGTGATCTCTCTCTCTATATATAACTCATGACTCATCGACATGTGATGTGTTACAAAAATTGCGTTGGGCAAGTGAAAATGTCGTATTAGAAAAGGTTCACTGTAATATATATATATATACAAGATTGATATAGAAGAGAGGAGAAGTCTTCACGAAAAATGACTTATATATGTGATATGTTACTATATGTGCGTTGGACTAATAGGGATGTTGTATTACAGAAGGTCCACTGTAATATATATAGGCAAAGAGCTGATATGGAAAAAAAAAAGGAAAGGGAAAAGGATTAAAGTGTTCACAAAAGGAAAATTGACTCATTGACATGTGACATGTTACAAAAAGTACTTTGTACGTTGTACGTACGCATAATTATATATATAAATATACTAGAATTTATATAGAAAATGATGAGAAAGTAATTCAAGTTTTCACAAGGAAGAATGACTCGTCGATATTTGACGTACTTTACAACTGGTGCATTGAACTGAGTGGGGATGCCGTATTAAGAAACTCTACTGTATTATAAATATTATCAAGAATTGTTATAGAAAAAGAGGAGAAAGGGGGATGATGGATTCACTTTTAAGAAGGGAAGAATGACTCATTGACATGTGGCATATTGCAACAGGTACTTTGACATAGTGAGAATATCTGATTAGAAAGTCTACTGTATTTAAGATTCTACATGTTGTTTTATTTGTTGTTAAATGCTGTTTGTTTTATAATAAAATATGGCCATAATCACTTCGTATCTATAGATTTCACAATTTGAAATAATATCAGGAATGAACTGTTTGATAATACAATGAGTTTCCAACTAGAACATATTCGATTTGCAGCTTGATTATAGGCAGTAGACTGAAAGTTTTTCTTGGGCTGAAAGAGAAGAAAATAATGGGAATTTTTTTCAGACGCCGTCCATCCCCATGTTCATTCTAAATAGCAGTTATAATAGGGAAGCATCATCCTTGGTACGTCATGGGCAAAGCAGAATATGAAATATCTTCGTTTTTAAGTTGTTGCTAATGGGATTTGACCACTTTTGCATTTATCAAATGCTGTTTGAAAATTTTATACATTTATACTTTTGATTAAATACTTTTGATTATATTAATGTATTACTTGATACTTAGTAATTACTATAAAATACCTTTTGATAAACTATTAATTACTATAAAATACCTTTTGATAAATTATTAATTACTATAAAATACATTTTGATAAATTATTAAATACTGTTAAATACCTTTTGATAAATGCAAAATTAACAACTTTTGCAAAACATTTCTGGCCTTTTACTAAAGACAAATATATTAACATTTAAATATTTAATAGTTGATTAATATTATTAGATTTTACACACACACACACACACACACACACACACACACACACACACACACACACACACACACACACACACACACACACACACACACACACACACACACACATATATATATACATGACTTTAACCATTTTATGGCCCTAGAAGTAGGTAGTCCAACATGGGTGTTCAACTGTAATGGTCCAACATTAATTATTAAAAGTCTTCTCTGAAGGTACAGTCCTCCCCTCATCTCCTGTCGATGGTTTGTTCGTGGTATATGAAGCCAACCGATGTTGAAACAAAAATAAAACTTAAAATATTTAAAACTTCAATGCTTTTTGCATAGCAAAATTCTTTGTTGCATTTTATAAAAAAACCTAAAAAAGGCTATTGAACCTCACATTTAGTAAATATGCCCTTCAATAAAATATGATGAAATTACATTTAATAATTTCCATTCCTACATAATTTAAATATTTGATATGCTATTTTAAAAATACAAGTGATCTGTTTGCAATGGTTGATATGTTCCTTTTAAATGTTTGATATGTTATTTTTTTTCCAATATTGAACAATAATAAATAAATTTATTTTCCCCCAGATTTATAAAACATTTATTGGAATTCGAATTCCCTTAAATTTTATTCATAACCTACAAACTTCTGAAAAAATATGAAGAATGCTAAAAATAGAAATTAATTACTCAAAATTCTATTTAAAATGTACAAAAAAAAAAAAAAGCGTAACACACTTTTTAACTTAAAAATGCAGGAAATAATCGTAAAATGTTATTTATTTTTCACGTATGTTCCAATGGTTGCTCTCTGAATTTCAAGTCGACAGTTTAATTCAGCCCACGTACGATGTACAGCGTAAAAATTGTAATAAGGAAAAAGTGCTATAGCAACTCGTAATCCGATTTCTTCCTATTTTGTGAAAGTCGTTAAAATGCTATTTTTTTCATATTTCTAATATTATCTTCCGAAAAGATTTATAACAATGTATCAACATGCATTAGAAAGCATGGCTTCAACTTGTACGTGAAAAGATTTGTCTTTAAATTAGTTCTCTTTTCACACCCAAAACTAAGCTTGGTTTCCATTTATTTTTCATTTGTAATTTTTGTATTATAGTATTAATTTACAATCATAACTAAAATTGTATAGTTTTGTTGTAAAGCTTGTAAAAAAAATGTTAGCAAAAAATGGTTATTTAAATACCTAAGATACTATACAGGGCAACAAATATCATAGAAATGTTTTTTGATTTTGAGTTGCTGAACACGAATATACCAATAAAAAGTTGAAATTGGCTTCCAATCCTAAGATATTTGTAACTTATTGTTTTCAGTAAAAAACAATGTATTAACAAACGCATGTACCTGTTTACTTTATGCAAAAAAGATCATTTGGATTTTTGTCTATGCTGCATAATCATCATTAAAATTGTCCAATAGTAGTCTGGCAACACTGTAGAGGAAATTTTTCCTGGTACTACTATATTTGCCAAGTTCTGATGAAAAAGCGCAAAGTGTTCATCGTTAACCTGGCCACAGTTTTCAGGAAAAAGTCCAAATGACACTGCAGGAAATGCTTTTTTAGAAACATAATGCAAACAATCTTCTTGTGTGTACACAGCATATTCATCAGTCACTTCTTATAAACTTTATATTTAGCATTGCCTAACGAATTCCTTCGAAATTTCCTAAGGAGAAAAGCATTCCAAGCCTCTTTCTCAATTTGTTGGAACATCCTTTAAGAACTTAAGAGCCTGTGGAACAATAAAAATTACCTGTTTCACTTTAGCTTCACTTATTATGTTATACAATGAGAACTTACAAATATTATTATTATAAATTATATTTAATATTATTATTTAAATATTAAACATAATTAATTTATTTAATATTAATTATACTTGATTATTAAATACTTGAAGGATTCACTCGGCCATTCTGGCCCAGAGCCATATCGAAAAATATTAATTGTGGAGTTATAGCTGAGAGTTTTGAGTTTTGAAATCTATGTCAAAATATATTGTTTTTTTTCCTTTGTAATCAGTTTTGAAGCGTTGCGATGTACACATATTAAGCATTACAATAAACAAATACTAATATACACAACTAAAGAAATACTAAATAATTTTCTTTATATTTTTTATTTTCTATACGGACAATTTGAAAAGAATTACCTTTGTTTACAGAATTCAAGGATTTGTTTTTTTTGCTATTTTACAACAATCAAACAATTTCTATAGTTATCCTCTTAATAAAAAAAACGGAAGTAAATTAGGATTTCGGTTGTTTTCAACCGTAAAAAAGGTTGACAACCGAGACTTACAAAAAAAAAAAAAGTAAAATAAATAATAATATTAGGGCCGTTGAACTCGTTCGTTTGCAGCATTTTTCCCTACTACTTCTGAAAGGAGAAATTTATATCAAACAGTATTAAAACAGTATTTAAATAAAGAATGTTTTTAAATCATTACCAAACTTCTGAGGTCAAGGAAGATGTTTGAAACCGGAAAATAGCGTGCTAATTTTTTTTTTTCTAAGTAATTTAAAAGAAATAAACTAAAAAATAAAAAAAATATGTTCTTACATTTCCTCGTTTCCGGTTATAAATTCAAGGTACGATGCTTTTGTAAAAGACGTCTACGTATTGTCTTCTATAATATTCTCTGTTTAAAAAATTTTTTATTTCATGCTCTAACAATGCACTTCAATACATTTATTGCATAACAAAATATCAGAATAACATTAAAAAATTATAAAAAGCATAAGTTGTTATTTAACAATGCTTTTGTTTATGAAAAATGTTTCTAAACAAATTTCATCTAACAAAGTAAGCTAGTAAATATACAAAAAAGAATATTTTCATTAAATGTTTTTATTTTCAATATAATTATATTTTAATTATGCTTTCTTTAATACAATTACTGAAAAGATTTAATTATTAAGTAGCAGTTCAACAACGATTAACATTTTAGCAAACTGTTACAGAGATAAAATTAGATTAAACTGAATTAATTAATATAAACAAAGGTAATTTTAACTAAATTTAAAATTTCCATATTGTGAAAATTTATATAAAAAACATATATAAACCAATAAAAAAAAAATATGTTCTTACAATTTCTCGTTTCCGCTTATAAATTGAAGGTTCGATGCTTTGTAAAAAGACGTCTACGTATTGTTTTCTGTAATATTACGTGTTTCTGTTTAAAAAATTTTTTATTTCCTGCTCTAACAATACAATTCAATACATTTATTGCATAACAAAATATCCAGAATAACATTAAAAGAATTATAAAGCACAGGTTGTTATTTAACAAAGCTTTTCGTTTATGAAAAATGTTTCTAAACAAATTTCATCTAACAAAGTAAGCTAGTAAATATACAAAAGAATATTTTCATTAAATGCTTTTATAACTATATTTTAATTTCAGTAAATATAGTTATAAAAGCAAATAGTTATAAAAGTATAAATGATTAGTAGCAGTTCAACAACGCTTAAAATTTTAACATACTGTTACAAAGATAAAATTAGATTAAACTGAATTAATTAATAAAAACAAAACTAATTTTAACTAAATTAAAAAAAAAAAAAAATTTCAGAATGTATAAATTTATATAAAAGAGCATATAAAAAAAAAAAAATTCTTACATTTCCTTGTTTCCGCTTATAAATTCAAGGTACGATGCTTTGTAAAACGGCATGTACGTATTGTTTTCTGTAATATTCTGTGCTTCAGTTTAAAAAATCTCTTATTTCATGCTCTAACAATATATTCAATACATTTATTGTATAACAAAATATCCACAGTTACTTTAAAAGAGAATTGTAAAGCATAGATTATCATTTAGTAATACTTTTTGTTAATGAAAAATATTTTCAAAACAAATTCCCTATAATAAAAAGTGGTGTTCGTAAGCTAATAAATATACAAAAGAATATTTTAATTAAACGTTTTTATTTTCAATATAATTATATTTTAATTATGTTATTTCTTAATAAAATTATTTAAAAGATTTAATTATTAAGTAGCAGTTCAGCAACGATTAACACTTTAACATACTGTTACAGAGACAACATTAAATTAAACTGAATTTTATAATATAAGCATATTTTAATTACTTTATTACTTAAATACGATTATTTAATAGTATTAATTGTTAAGTAGCAATTCAACAAAGCTTAACTACACTATTATACTGTTACAGAGACAAAATTAGATTAAACTGAAATAATTAATTTAAACAAAACTAATTTTACTGAATTTAAAAATTTTCGAGTTGTAAAAATTTATATAAAAGGGCATATATAAACCAAAAAAATATGTTCTTACATTTTTCTCGTTTCCGCTTATAAATTCAAGGTACGATGCTTTGTAAAAGGCGTCAACGCATTGCCATCTGTAATATTTTGTGCTTCAGTTTAAAAATCTCTTATTTCATGTTCTAACAATGCAATTCAATACATTTATTGTATAACAAAACATCCAGAATAACATTAAAAAAGTGTAAAGCATATGTAACAGTATTTTTTGTTCATAAAAAAAAAGTTTTCAAAACAAATTCCACATAACAAGGTAAGCTAGTAAATATGCAAAAAGAATATTTTCATTAAGTGCTTTCATAATTATATTTTAATTACATTATTACTTAAATGCAATTATTTAAAAGTGTTAATGATTAAATAGCAGTTCAAAAACGCTTAAATTTTCAATATACAGTTACAGAGAAATAATTAAATTAAGCTGAAGGAGTTAATTTAAACAAAACGAATTTAAACTAAATTTTACATTTTTCACTTTGTAAAAATTTATGTAAAAGAGTATATATAAATAAAAAAAAATATGTTCTTACATTTTCTCTTTTCCGCTTATAAATTCAAGGCACGATGCTTTGTAAAAAGACGTCAACGTATTGTCTTCTGTAATATTCTGTGCTTCAGTCTAAAAAATCTCTTATTTCATGCTCTAACAATGCAATTCAGGACATTTATTATATAACAAAATATCCACAGTAACATTAAAGAGATTTATAATGCATAGATTGTTATTTAACAATACTTTTTGCTTGTGAAAATTGTTTTCAAAGCAAATTCCATCTAATAAAGTGTTCTAGCTAGTAAATACACAAAATAATATTTTCATTAAAGGCATTTATTTTTTAATATAATTCAATTTTAATTACATTATTAATTAAAAGCAATTATTTAAAAAGGGTTAATGATTAAGTAGTAGTTCAACAATACTTAAATTTTCAATATACGGTTACAAAAAAAAATTAAATAAAGCAAAATTAATTAATTTAAACAAAGCTAATTTTTGCTAAATTTAAAAAACTTCACGTTGTAAAAAGTTTTATAAAAGATCATATATAAACCCCAAAAAAATGCTCTAACATTTCCTCGTTTCCGCTTATAAATTCAAGGTACGATGCTTCATAAAAAGACGTCTACGTATTGTCTTCTGTAATATTCTATGTTCCAGTTAAAAAAAAAAATCTTTTATTTCATGCTCTAACACTACAATTCAGGACATTTATTGTATAACAAAATATCCACAATAACATTAAAAAGAATTATAATGCATAGATTGTTACTTAACAATGCTTTTTTTTTTTATGAAAATTGTTTTCAAAGCAAATTTCATCTAATAAAGTGTTCGTAAGCTAGTAAATATACAAAAGAATATTTTAATTAAATGTTTTTATTTTCAATATAATTATATTTTAATTGTGTTATTCCTTAATACAATTATTTAAAAGATTTTATTATTAAGTAGCAGTTCAACAACGATTAACACTTTAATATACGGTTACAGAGACAAAATTAAATTAAACTGAATTAATTAATAAAAACCAAACTAATTTTAACTAAATTTAAAAATTTTCACGTTGTAAAAATTTATATAAAAGACCATATATAAACCAAAAGAATATGTTCTTACATTTACTCGTTTCCGTTATAAATTCAAGATACGATGCTTTGTAAAAAGACGTCTACGTATTGTCTTCTGTAATATTCTGTGTTTTAGTTTAAAAATGTCTTATTTCATGCTCTAACAATGCAATTCAATACATTTATTGTATAACAAAATATCCACAATAACATTAATAAGATTTATAATGCATTTGTTATTTAACAATGCTTTTTGTATGCGAAAAATGTTTTCAAAACAAATTCCATTTAACAAAGTAAGATGATAAATATACAAAAGAATATTTTGATGAAATGCTCTTATAATTATATTTTAATTTCAGTATTACTTAAATGCAATTGCTTAAAAGTGTTAATGGTTAAGTAGCATTTCAACAACGCTTAACTTTTTAAGATATGGTTACAGAGACAAAATTTAATTAAACTTAATTAATTAATACAAACATATTTTTAATTACGTTATTACTTAAATGCAATTATTTAAAAGGATAAATGATTAAGTAACAGTTCAACAACGCTAAACTTTTAAAGATATGGTTACAGAGACAATTTCAAATTAAACTGAAACAATTAATTTAAACAAAACTAATTTAAACTAAGTTTTAAATTTGTCAGATTGTGAAAATTAGTTAAAAAGCTTTCTAAATCAGTATATTAATTAGAAGGCTTAATTATATTATTATAGTAATATTAACATAAATATTTGAAAAATAATGCTTTTAAAAACTAGTTTTCTGTATATTAAATTTTTTTCTTCTAAATATCTAAATTATTTTTATAAGACATTTTTTTATATTATTTTCACAAAGAATTAGTAACATTATAAACTATAGAATATTTTACGAATTACAGATTATTATTGCAACAACGGAACAAATACTGAGCTAACAGTTTCAAAAGAATAAACATTGAATTCTCAAATTATTGTGTCAATTGTTTATATGTTTTCAGTTGTGAGTGAGTTATATTCCTCTAAAATTGTATTAATCGTACTAGCGTAGGAAGTTCAAATTTGTTAGTCATTTGTAAGTGTAAAAAAATAGATCTGTAAAAAATATTTTTTTAAAAATATTAAAGTTTAAAAGAAAATCAAAGTTTTGATAATTTCTGATTGGTTTAAAGGGAGAAACCATTTTAAAAGCATTTTGAAACATTTATTTTAGGATATTGAAAATAACACTCCTCAGAAATAATAATATTAATAATAATAATAATATAATAATAATCAACATAATAATAATTAAGTATATATACTTTTAAAACGATTAGCTCAATTTTTTCTCTGTATACTTCTGTGTCCAAAAAGTAAGACTCGCGTTAATTTTTGTCTGTGGAAACGTATAGAATGTTGCGCATTGCGAATGTTGCGGTGACCATTCCTGTATCGGAAAGAAATGTTTAGAAATGGTATAAACAGTTCAAAGAAGGCAGAGAACGCGTTGAAAAAACGAAGAGCCCTCTGGTCGACCATCAACTTCAACCAACGAAGCTCACGTCCAAACAATTAAAGATTTGGTGCTTGCAAACCGTCGAATTATAATTAAAGACCTTGCTGATGATGTTTGGAATTTCAAAATTCAATTTTAAAAGATGTTTTCGGCCTCAAACGCGTCAAATCTTGATTGGTACCGAAAACACTGAATGCGTCGTTCGTGACTCTTTCGCAACCACCGTATTCACCTGATTTAGCATCGTGCTACTTCTGGCTATTCCCTAAATTCAAAAGACCCCTCTGTGGACACACTTTTGTGTTGATTGAAAAGACATTTTAAAAATTGCCGGAATCAGTTTTAACATCTCACAAAACCAAGCGTAACTCAAGCTCTAATGATTATTTTGACGTAAAATTTCACACAGATGTCAAGAACAGTGCCAACAACCTAAAAAAAAAAAATAAATAAAAATAAAATTAAAAATTAAAAATTAATTAAATTAAAAAAAATTTAACTGAAAATAGGGGTCATACTTTTGGACATAGTAGCATACATTCACTTTGAATGCTGTAAAATATCCTGCATAATATTTTTCTTTTGAATAAAAGCATCCTATACAATATTAGAAAATAGAAAATAATACTTATATAAATACTGAAAAATACAAGACCCCCTCATTAGATCGAATTAAAAAAAAAACCACTAATAATACCAAAGAAAAATATAAATATTGATAATTTATCTTTCTACTAGAGATGTCACCAGAGACATCAAAATTTATAATGATTAAGAAATTATTTTTATTGAAAGATTATTAATTATTTGTTAAAGGAAGTTTAAGAAATTATTTTTTAACATATGCAATTGATTTCACACAATATGAGTAATAAAATGTGATTGCATGAATAAATTGTCTATTCAATATATGTTTATGCATGCAAGTATTATTATATGTATGATTATTTGATCATCATTATGCATAACAGGTGTGCTGAAAAGTTCGTAGGCTGACACATAGATGGCGCTACTAGTATTAAATCATATGATTTTTAGTTAGCCTAACCCTCAAAGACACGTGTATAAATTTGACAGCTGACAAACAACAACGAATTGATGACCATATTCTAAGCAGTGTTTGGAGCTGTTCAATTGTAATAAACCCGAATTTTTGCGTCGATATGTGACATGGCTCCATCATTTCACACCGGAGTCAATCGACAGTCAGCCGTGTGGACTGCACGTGATGAACACTAAAAAATGCTATAACTTAACTAAAAATGCTATACTCACATACTAATAGTGCAACAGCTGTAAAATTAATACACGTGTCTTTTGAAGGTTAGGGACTAACTAAAAATCATATGGATTTAATACTAGTGGCTCCATCTATGTGTCAGCCTACGAACGTTTCAGCTGACCCGTTATATACGTATATCTAAATAAATGATATATTAGGTTAGACAATTATTTCTGTATTTATTATAAATTTGATACAACAACTGATATTTTCCTTCTAAATTTACAAGTAAAAATAATACATAAAGGAAATTTCAATTACGCTATAAAAGAATTTTGAATTTTGCTGCTGTACCACATATTCTTATTATACAAACCCTTTACACAATGACATAACTTAAATTGTGCAAGTGATAATGACAACTACTAGTTTTTAAACCAACTTATAATAATTGTTTTCATATTATGTAGGCAAAAAAAATTATATTTTATTATTACATTTCATTTCAAAAAGTTAAACAAGTTTTTCAAATTATCAAATATGTTTACAAAAAGAAAATTTGCCCTGCATTTTTTATTGTTTGAATATATTCTTTTCAGCTATCTACTTTTATTTTACCAAACAATGATATTTTATTGTTCTTCGACTTATTTTATAAAACATCTGCAAACTTATATTACATGGCTATTAACAAGAATTTCTTAAAAAACTTTTTCCAATTATCTACTTTTTTTTTTTTTTACTAAAAATAATGCTTTATTGTAATTTATTTTATTGAACATCTGCAAATATATGTTGCATGGCTATTAACAAGACTTTTTTTAAAAAAAAAAATCTGGTATTGATAGTTCGAGTCCATTTTCTAAGAGATTTTTTTTTTTTTTTTTTTTTGTCCATTTGTCAGTTGAAGAGGAATGTATTTTTTCATAATAAGAACATTTAAAAAAAAGGAAAAACAAAACAAAACAAAAAAAAAAAAAAATGATGCATAGTTTTAAAAATTCTTCGATCTGCTATCTTTAAAACATTGTTTGTTCATGCGTAAACTAATTTATTCTAATTGTGTGAAGGAAAGCTTTTAACAAATGGACATAAAAATTATTGAAGAACTCTATTCCTCCATGCGTGAAATGAGTTTCATACAAGGAATGCATTATATATTAATGTTTTGAAAAATTCCGAAATTCAATTAAATTTTTTTGGATGGATATTTATTTTACGAAAGTATCAACAAAAATTCATGGGAAACATATATAAATACATATATAATTTAACTCGGTTGCGTGTTCATTTAAAGGTCAACTAACACAATAATAGAAAATAGAACTGTTAATATTTAATTAGTAATTCAATCAATTTTCAATTTTTAATAATTTTGCTAAAAAATAATACTTACATATAGGGTGATATATAGGTAAAAGTTAAAACAAACTTTTAAAAAATCAATAATAACAAAAATCAAATAATGACAGAAGGATGAAATTGTAATAGTAAGAATGGAAATAAA
Organism: Caerostris extrusa; assembly: GCA_021605095.1. Classification (NCBI taxonomy): domain Eukaryota; kingdom Metazoa; phylum Arthropoda; class Arachnida; order Araneae; family Araneidae; genus Caerostris; species Caerostris extrusa. Next base: position 30,328 of record BPLR01018502.1, on the reverse strand, counting down.
ATGGCATTATTTCTTGGTCAGAAAAAAAAAAAAAAAAACACTTTTGAAATTTTTTTAAATTATTTGTAACAAGTTGAGGGTTCTCCTCCATTTGAACAATTATGCATCACATAAGTAGTATGTTATAAAAAATTAATCGCAACAAATATACACTAATTTGTCTGTTGATTCATCAACTGAGTTTTCAGACAAGACTATGCTATTTACAAAACCATGAAATTATGAACCATATATCCCACCATGGTCGTATTTCATGCATGTATCACTGAATATATCTTTAATTGCTGCCAATAAAACTGGATTTTCAAAGTGCTCTTTTAAATTTAGGTATCCCCGTAAATGAAAGTCTAAGGTATGTTTTCTGAAGATCTGAATGACCCTATATTAGAAGAAGAAGATTGACTGAAGACACCGGAAGGAGCTGACTATTTTTGACTTCCTGACTGGAGAAGATTGATTGAGGACACGGGAAGGAACTGACTGTTTCTGACTTCTTGACCGAGGAAAATGATCTGAGGACACGGGAAGGAACTGACTGTTTTTGACTTTTGGCTGAGGACACGGAAAGAACGGCTGGAGGAAGATTGATTGAGGACACGAAAAGGGGGCAGACTGTTTCTGACTTCTTGACTGACTAAGATTGACTGAGTACACGGGAAGGAACTGACTGTTTCTTAGCTGACTTAGCTGATGAAGATTGACTGAGGACCCTGGATTGAAGGAACTGACTGTTTCTGACTTGAAGATTGACTTGACTGAGGAAGATGATCTGAGGACGTGAGATGGAACTGGCTGTTTCTGACTTTTTGGCTAAAGAAGATTGACTGAGGACACTGGAAGAAGCTGATTATTTCTGACTTCTTGACGAAGGAAGATTGACTTTTACAAGAGCAAATATATGTGAACTCGCTTAATTCAAGGGTACATTCTCCTTAAGTAAAATGTTCATAGTAAGAGAAGGAGCACCAATTGTCCAACTAATGTATCAATAATGATATTGTCAGCTAAAGTTGGTCTTAGTTTTATTGTCCACAACTAGCCCGTATTTATGTGTAAAATTGAACGGTTATGATGCCCAAACTTCATTGCTTGAAAGAAAAAAAAATCATTTTCTGTTTACCACCTTTCCGTGAAAATAGCATCTTTTTATTTTTTTAACAGTTGAACAGTTTTAACAGTCGAGGTATTGTTTTTTTAAAAATTTATGGTGATTTTGGATTAAAATCGTAAGTATAATTTATTAAAAAGAAAATCAGAAATGAATATCATTTATTATAATTTATTTATTCGTACTATAGAGGGCATAGTGTCGGTCTTTTAAAATAAAAGAACCTAATTTGAAACCTTTTAAGTAATGCCGAACGGAAAATGTTATGTCTATATTGAGATGGCCGCTATAGACTTCCCTTTGGCTCAGGGGAGACGTGAATTTCCCTTAAATGCCGTCCTTCGAAATATTCTTCATAAATTTATATGAAGAATATTTTATTATATTCTCCCAGAAAAGTAAAAATGAATCTGATACTTATTTCCTTTGACAATTTATTTTTCAAGACAATCATATTTATTTTTTTTTTTTTTTTTTTTTTTTTTGCACGATCAATTTCGGTTGATTCAAAAGAAATTGATTCTTTCACATAGAAAACCATCAAGTTGCATAGGTAACACGGAAAGTAAGTACTCTAAGGCGTTTTATTTTTTTTTTTTTATCAAATTGAACATAACATTGCAATGGACCAGTGGAAACATACAGACTTTGAACTAAACTTAAAGAGATTGTATTCTCACACGCAACTTTTGAGATGATGTTAACTACTACAGCGTAAAAGCTCCATTTATATAAAATATGAAATAGCCTGACAGGAGTTTCTACGCTTTTAAAAGTATTGATATCCATTAGCACCTAAAGAAACAAATAAAGAAAATGCATATTCCAGTAAATATTTGTTAATGTATCGATAGATCAACTGAAAATACAAGACTCGTAAATTTAAAAATTTTATAAATGGTCTCCATTTCAGTAATTTGGAAGCAAATAAAAAATTTGAAATTTATTTAAAAATTATATTGTATTTAATTTATTTGCACTTAGAATACCTGATTTATAATTTAATCTTGCAACATGAGCTCCTTTTAAGCCTAATATTATATTTTTTTTATAATCAATTGAAAAATTTGAAAAAAAAATTTATTCTTTAAAGATCATTTGGTTTTATTAATTAAATCTTAAAATAAAATTAAATTTATGAATCAAATTAATTAATCACAAATAGTTTTCATAGTATTAAATTTATATATATTCGAAAATTTAAATTTTCTTCTTTAATGATTTTTATTACATATATTATTAGTTACTTATTCTTTGATGGATATAAAAAAATAATTTTAAACAAATTAATTTGGACAAAATCAAAATTTTATTATTATTATTATTTTTTTAATTTTATTTTCGGAAGCGAAACGTTATCAACTGAAGAACATAAATATAAAAAATGATTTCAGAAAAAAAAAAAAATTGATTTAGTCCTCCCACAAATACAGATTTTAAAGTTAACCATTGTACTAATGACGCTATAAAAATGATAATAAATGGTGTATACTACTGTGCCCAAAAATAAGACCAATTTTTAATTTTTCAAAAACTCTTTATTTATTCTTCAAAATTTATTTAATCGTCTTCAAAGTAATCCCCTCCAGATACAATGCACTTACTATGCCACCGTTTTTTCAAATCCTCAATGCATGCTAAAATTGCGCTCGCTAAAAAGCCTTTAGAGCGCTCACCGATTCAGGTTGAATCTCTTCAGTCAACTCAAAACGGTGTCCACGGGGTGGTCTTTTGAGTTTAAGGAATAACCAGATGTCGTAAGATGCTAAATCAGGTGTATACGGTGGTTGTGGAAAGATATGGAAAAAGTTTATTTTTGTCGAAAAAGTCACGAAGAATCAATGCAGTGTTAGCTCTCGCATTATAGTGATGCAAAAACCATTATATATAATGTGGCTTCTTTTTGCTAATAGGTTCACGCAAACGACGCATAAAACTCAAATAATATTCCTTGTTGTGAGTTTGACCCAATTCATAATGCACCACACCACGGTAATCGAAGAAAACAGCTAATATGACCTCGATTTTTGAGCGACTTTGGTGTGCTCTTTTCGGTCTTGCTACACCTTTGTCAGGATATTCTTTCGATTGATTGGCTGTTTCCGAGTCGCAAGCATAAATCCAAGTCTGACCTCCAGTTATGATGCATTTCAACTTGTCATGATTGCCAGAAAGCTTTGTTTCACACACTTCAACGCGTCGATGTTTTTTCAAAAAATTCAGTGTTTTCGGTACCAATCGAGATTTGACGCGTTTGAGGCCCAAAACATCTGCAATTGACCGATCTTTTTGAAAAATTCCAACATCATCAGCAAGGTCTCTAATTGTAAATCGACGGTTTGCGACACTAAATCTTTAATTTTTGGACACGAACTTCGTCGGTTGAGGTTGAGGGCTCTTCGTCTTCAACGCATTATCTGCCTTCTTTGAACTGTTTGTAACACTTCTAAACATTTCTTCCCGATAAATGTTCACCGAATGAATTCTGCAACATTCTAGACGTTTCCGCAAACAAAATGCAATGCAAGTTCTTTGCTCAATTAATTCAGACATTTCAAAAATCGCCGGAATCAGTTTTAGCATTTCACAAAGCCAAGCGCAACTCAAACACTAATGAATATTTCTATGTCAAGGACAATGCTATCAACTTAAAAAAAAAAAAAAAAAAAAATGAAATTCCATAAGCCCTGGGAATTTCAAATTGAAAATTTGTCTTACTTTTGGACTCAGTAATAATATTGATTCTCGTAGGCATATAGAAATAAAATTAGATACATTCATACTCTTTTACTTATTATTTTATCAACCAGCAACTTGGCTTGAATTTTTGCATTTCTAAACTTGTCCGTTTAAGGAGCTAATCAATAAGGTAAAAAAAAAAAAAAAAAAGAAGCAATCAGTTAATAGAGACAGACATTTTCAATGAAAGATATTTTTCAGATATTTAGAATAGATAAAGAAACAGCAAAAGTTTCGTTGATTCCTTAAGTTAAAGATGTGATGGTAACGTTTCCAGTTAGCACACTTATCCATTAATTTCATTCCTTCTGTAGATAAACATAGAAGTTATTATTATTTCTTTTTTTCAAAAATAAATAATAGATTGAAATGTGGAGTTAAGTTACTTTTAACTAGATTGGATTGTTTACTCCTTAATGATAGATAATTGCAGAACTGCTCAATTTTAATGGCTTTCCAGGAAGTTCTATTTATAGTAATTACAATCAACACAAATAAAACATCTACACTTCAGAATGTAGAACAAAAATTGAACCAGTTGTAATCATGAAAACAAATTGTAAGTTGAGTGATTTTATAAAGTACTATATTACAAAAGCTTTCAAGTTATTTGTTCTTTAAAAAATTGTAATTTTTTTTTTTTTTTTGCCTATTAAATGGAATTCTAGTTATCACAAAGAGGTAGAAATATATATAAACATTAACAAGTAAAAGATTATATTTTTTTTTTAAATTCAAAATAACAAACTTTAAATATCGAGAGATAAAGAATGATTTTAATTCATTTTATGTATTTTAATTACATTCATTTTATAAAAATGAAAGTAAGCTTACAATTTATTAAGAAATGATTTGAAATAAATGCATACAAAAATAAACTAGTGCTGCCATCTATACTAAAATCTACGTACTAAATTGAAGTTTGTAAAATACCTTATCAACTAAATCAAACAAAATACTGAATTAATGTAAAACAAAAATATACATTTCATATGCATAAAACAATACATAAACTAGCATTTTCTAAAATATTAATTGATAGATGATAATAATTTATATAATATTTAAAAATAATAAACGTAAATTTTGGTTATATCCTTTTATTTATAAATAATTTTACTTTTAATTTATAGAATTAGAATTATAAATAATTTTAAATAAAAGATAAAATATTTTATTTGAAATAATTTAGTAGAAACATAAGAAAAGAGGCTCATGGTGGTAAGCAATATATTTTTTAAATACATTCTGTCTGTATTTTGTGTTTTTATTATATTTTTGATTACTTTGATAACCTTATAGACATTTTAAAAATAATACTAACATTAAAAAGAAAGTTAAGCTAAAAACCTCAGATAAAATCAGGATTACTTAAGAAAAATAAGAATGACATTTGAAACTTATTTAAATTAAATATAATATTTTCTTAAGGAAGTTGTTTCTATAATTAATATTATTAATAAAATTAAGTTTATTTTAAAGGCGACGATTAAATAATATTTATGAACTCGAAAGCAAATCAATGTATTTCAGAAAATATGATAAATAGTGTTTGATAATAATTTTTAATGTTAATGTTAATTTTCATTAATGTTTAATGATAATTTTTGTTTGGATGTTTAGATTAAACATATTTTTTATATAAAAATATTTATATTATTTTTATTCTTAAAAGATTTAATTAAGAAGAAAAATTAAATTTAAATAATTATATTTATTTTGCTGCATATTGTTCTAAATATTTTTCAGTATTATTAAGCAATAATTTTTTTTCTTTTTTTTTTGATAACAAATAAAAAAATTAGAAAATTTTATTAGTCAAGTTAAAAGGTAATTTTTTCTCCCAAACTTAATTAGTTAAGTAGTTACTTCTTAGATGGCAGCACATGTAACATTTGAAATATTATGATGTGATAATTAGAAATGGTCCGTTTCTTAGTATTTTATTTACTGATCTATTTTTTCAATTTCATTTGGAATTTTTTTTTTTTTTTTTTAAAGGAATAAAAAAATTTAGCAATTTATACCAGCAATCCTCAAAATAACAGAAGATATTAATAGTTTAAAATATGAAAAATAAAAATTTTTAATAATTCATTTATTTATCTTTTTTCCAATTTTATTTTGAATTTTTATTTTTACTAATATGAGTAAAATAACACATAAACTGCTTATATTAGGAATATCAAGATGACAAATATGATTTCTTAAAATTTTAAACTTAAAAATTTTTAATACAAATAAATAAAATTTTATTATTTTATTTATTATAAATTTTTGTGAGTTTAAATTTATATTATCTGGAAAAATTATCATTTAAGAATTTTTACAAAATAATTTTTAAAATAAGTCTCTTTCGTATATTTCCTTATTTATATTATATCCTTATTTTTTTCTTATTCGAATTAAGTTAAGTTATAAATGTGATGTAATTACAATTTAAAGATAATTCTAAGAAAATCTTCTGCTAATCTAAATTTAAAATAATTCTTTATACCTAAAAATTAATTTTAACTAAAAAGTTTAAATTAAAAAAGTAAAAAAAAAAAGTAAAATTTTTAGAATATTTAGTAGACATTGTTTTGTCACAATTTCATCAAATACACCACTATTTAAGCCCAACAAAATTTATTGTAATTTTTTATAAACGATAATTTAAATAAATTTAAGAAAATTCTTCACTTAAAATTAAAAAAAAAAAAAAAAAATTTACATTTTAAAATTAAAATTTTTTAATAATTAAAATAATAATTAAAATTTTTTTAAATGCTTCATTTAGATGCTTTTATAATTTACCATATTTTTAAAAAATTTTTGGATTGAATTCAAAAACGATATCTTTAGTTAAAACTTTACAGATATCCAATACTAACTTTCATGGATTTCAATAAATATAAATACAATTTTCCAAGAAAAATTTTGAAAGCATGTGCTCTTCAAGAACATAGAATGTATTACAGCATTAAATAAATTTCCTGGCGATTTAGTACTTTATTTTTCATTATAATATGTTAAACATAGCAAGTATACAAACAAAATATTTTCCAAATATCAAAAAATACATAAATAAATCATAAAAAACTACAAAATAATTTAATTAAAATAAGGTTAGAATTCTCGGAGTTAAATTAGCAATTATTGAAAGAGCTCTGCATGCATATTTTTTGAATAATTAAACCTCTTGCTTCACATCTGAGAATAAATATATTTTCTTAATTTTTATTGAAATAACTTGCCATTCTTAAAAATTACTTGTCTTCAATCTAGAAGTTTTTTTCGATTTTAGGTTGCTATTTATTTTATGATTGCTTGAATAAGACTATAATCTGAGGTAGTTAAAACTTACCTCGGACAAAATTGTTTTGTATTAATGTCTATCTGAAATATATATCACAATGTTTAATGAAGTCTAAATAAGAAATATTACATTTGAAAACTAGTAAAACAGCTTAATATAGAATAACAAATAAATAAATGAGTAATATATAAATATTTAAAAAAAATTAAACAAAAAAATTTGTCCAAGTAAAGATCCAGCTTGCATTCCCACAAAAAGCTATACCCTTAAACTCAAAGTTGATAGATCCTCCTTTCAAGGAAGGCTTGGCCCGTATGTTAGACTTTTTTTCGTCCGATAATAGGAGAGGGTGAAAGATGAAAGGGAGTATGCGGAGGGGAGTGAATAGTTCTAGGCAGTACTGAGGTTACAAAACCCCTCAAACAAACTGGCTTTTAAGATGATTTTGTAAATATTTGCTATATAATTGTTTGTTGTGTGTTATGGGCCGCAATTGTATAGTGCAGTTTTTGCAATTTTTATAAATATAGCTGTTAAACATAGCGCTTTGGTTTCAGAAATAATCCGGTTTGGTCCGTGAAAAACACTAAATCAAACCACACGCATATCCGGCCCATATCCTTTTAGAGCTCAGTTTGCTATTATTATTCTTTTTGATATATTATTTAACCTATGTTATTTAATGAGAAAAAAATAACTGAAAAAAATAGAATGATTTTACCTAAATTTAAAAATATTTATAATTATATAAAAATTACATTTTAATTCTGTATTTAACGCTAGAGTTATCTGGGTCTGTTTGGCAAATGGATAACCAATGGAAATGATATAAGAGGTGAATAATTCATTAGGCTATGCCTAACACATGTAATTGTTGCTCATTTGTCATGATGTGGGAGTAAGAAATAAAAAAACATACAGTCCACCAAGAAAACCTTTACTGAAAAATCGCCTTTAGGCTATTTGTTTAGATGTCATATGTGCCATTATGATAATCATCTTCATTTGTATTCGTCTTTAAACCTAGTTATTACAATACACGACAGCAGAGGAAATTGGATTTCCTTGCACATATATCATATATAGAAAGTGTACAAAATAATCAGATAAATGCAGTCAAGGAAAACTACAAAAATTATCAGATTATCCGCTGCATGTAAATAAGTCTTGTTAGTATTGGTTGCCAGCAAATGTAGAGAGAAACATGAGATTTACTTTTTTTAACAAAATACTCCTTATTTTATATTTATGACAATGTTAAAAAAATTTCTGGATTATTTTACGTGGACTATAATTGCTGATATTAATTAAACCAAACTAGAACTAGCGAAGATAAAATTAAAGTTAGAAAGCTATGGAAAATAAAAATCAAACTATTAGAATATGAAAATGAAACATTACCATTAATAACCAAAAAAATTGTGGTTCAGAGAAGAAAGATTTTTAATAAATTTTCTGTTCCATTTCAACAATTTATTGAAATCACAATTAAGTTGATAAATGTTCCATAATTTAAAACCATTGGTGTCATTTATTTACCTTTCCTGTTCTTAGTGAATGAACAGTACTTACCAAGAAATCGAATCTGAATTATCAAAAATTAATTCAGATTCGGGTCATATTAATGTGACCATCTGTTGATATTCAAAATAATCACCATGGAGTTTGAGATGAAGAAGTCTCCAATGATCCTGAACGTATTCGCATTATAGCATTTTTTTTCTCACTAGATAAACTCATCTAGTGAGAAAAAAAAAATAGGAAAGAGGAATGGAATTTCATTCATAGAAGAGAGGAATGTATGCTATTTGACAAATTTATAATAAACCATCACTCAAATTTGACAGCAGACTAGCCGTATCATGAGTAATTATATTACATGCAATTAGAATTTTGTACTAATGAGAAAAACGTGTCACACAAATCTGAGAACATTTATTCTGTATCCTGTATATAAGGAAATTAACGACTTTCCCAGGTCGAAACAACTACAGATTAAATATGATGTATACTATGAGTTGTCCCATCATGATTGGTGATAGACCACGAGTAGAGAAATGTCTACTCCAATGAGAAGGGAGGGAAAACTAATCCCCCCTCTTGATGGATTGTCTTAAAAGGGCGTTTTTGGTAGAGAAGGGTGAGAGTTCTGAGACGAATCTACCAGAAGTGTTTTTTTTTCCCTCTGAAGTGACTGAATAGGCCGAAGTTTTCTGCCTGCTTCAAAGTGAGCCCCTACCCTTGTGGTGTTATGAATCATGCCTTGTGAAAGTTCTATTAAAGGTCTGCCGCAGACCAGGTGTTTAGATTCGTCGTAGACTAGAGAAATCGGAAAATCTCTGAATTTGGAGTGAACTGCACTTGTGTATCTAATTTATATCCTTAATTTTCTGTTTTTGTAAATAGAGTTCTGTATACATATATAATGTTTGTAAATAAATGTTAAAGGTTCACATGAGCCTGAAAGTGTCTCTTTTTGCAGCCGTTACAGTTCTAGTATAGGCCGAGATGTTACAATAGGGAAGAGATATGGAATTTATTTGACAGTTGTTAACGAGTTTTAAGTGAAATACCCAAGAAATCGATATTACTATTGAACGCATTATAAGTGTTCAATTGACTCAAATTTAGGAATGTTTGCTAGAAATGTTGTCGTGCCGGCATGTTGTTGTGTGTGTTAAAATTTATAATTAAAATTCTTACATATTTCGTCATTTTGTTACACTGTTTTTGTACTTAAAACACGTTAAATTTTTTCATGTCGACTACTGATGGAATGTTGAGGAGTTTCTCCTCAACACAAGGAATCCCTGCCAAATTGAGCTACCTAGAAATGTCAATCAATTGGGCTATTTTTACATGGTCGAGGGAGATTGATCAGGAGAAATGATCACAGGGACGAAATTCTGAGCCACATATAAAATGCTTATTGCGTTGGTGTGGTGACGCTTTCTTCTTCTTTTATTCTGTGTGTGAAAGAATAGAAGAAGCCATGGTGATGCAACTATGCATCCATGATTGATAAATCGACCAGAAGTCCAATTAAGACCGGACAACACCCCATACCGCAAATTGTCTCTCTACAGTGCTCAAGAATAGCTTATTTTTATGCTGTTCTCCAGATGAAGTAGAGTCAGGGTCAGAAATCGAGCAGTTTAAATATTATTCAACTCGCGACATTTATAAAAGAATAATTTTTTTATTTTTTTTCAAAATCTGAAAATTAATGTTAAGAAGGCAATTCAATTGTATCCTTCAACAATACAATCTCTACCAAAAGCAGTTATATCTCTAGTAGCAAACCAAGAAAGTGTTGAGATACTTCTCTCATCACCGAGGTTTATATAAAACTCTTCTGGAGTTCATTTGACAGTTGTTAAAGAGTGTGAGGTTAAATATAAAAAAAATGAATACGACGATTGAGGTGGCACACGTCACAATCATAGAGCACTCTAAGCAGTTACTTCTTTAGCAGCAAAACCAGGAAAGTGTTGAAACACTTCTCTCATCAGCGAGGATGATATAAAACTTAGATAGAACATGCAAAGAGATAATATAGAAGCTATTATATGTTTAAAAACAACTAAGTTTTAATGTGTTATAAATGTACCACATTTGTGATTAAAATGTACATTATTTACAACCTTTACGACTGTTAATGTAGTACTGTTATTTTTGCAGAATATATGTTTTCTTCAAGCAGATTTAGAGTATAAGCATATAGTTAGGTTAGTGCAATTATTATCCCTTTAAAATAATAAAACATAATTTGTTAACTCAAAATCCTTTTAACAGATATTTCAGTTCAAAAAAGGTCATTAGATTTCTTTCACAAATCTAAATTATTAGTAAAGAAAATTGTTAATAATTTAGTAAATCTTTAGTTCGTAAAATTAAGATAAAAAGTCAGGGGTCGGAGAAATTCGACTAAAGTATAAAAAAAAATTTTCGGCAGACTCTCCACCCTTGCTAACAAGGCTGTAAAACGTCTTTTTCTGTTATATGAACCCGCCGCAGCCATAGAATACTCTATGGTCACATCAAGTAAAAGGAAAACACTATAAGCACCATGCAATATAGATTCAATGAATGGACGGAATTGCAGTACGTATTATCAGCACAATATAATCTGTGACCACAATAAATGTCCTAGTGTTGCATTTATGCTGCCATCTATATTGCTAAAAATGTCTGCATGTGGTACTTCCAATTAATATAGTCATCCTTATGTATATATCCCCTTTAAGATGTATATATACCCGTTATTTGTGCATATATGTAACTAAAATAACAATATTTAAATAATAATAATTTATTTTACACATTGTGTTTCTCTCCTGTAATTTGTGTGATTTCTTTTCTCCTAGCAAACTTAGACGACATATGTTTAGAAATTTCATTAGATGGTTATTGCTTTATCATTAAAAATTATAAGTTTAAAATTGAGCTTGTTATTACTTTTAAATCAGGTTATTAGCTTTCGATAAAGTATTGTGCTCCCCACAAGCAATTACAGCTGTATGTGGTCTCTTATGGCAATTTTGAAAACTGGCGTTATGCAAAAGAAAAAAAATCTGCATACTTGTATTTGGTGTAGATGGTCTCCAAGGGTCGATAAATTCTTAAAGGGGTCAATATTGCCATCTAGAAGGATGATTGAATATACTAGATACAGCCACGAAACTAATCTCCCGATCATGTTTCAATTGCCACTTTGTACCATAAATAGTCAAAGGATGTTTGTTTTCTGACGTTTACTTGAGTTTGGTTCATTGGAGCAGTAAGTTGATGTATTGGAGTGCATCGATAACTGCTTCAAGAAGAGGGCCACTTTCAGGTTCATGGGAACACTTTATATTTTATTTACAAACATTATATATATATATATATGTTTGTAAATAAAATATAATAACATATGCACAGTCCAGTCACATTAATGTGACCACCACCTACTTTCGACATCAACGTGAAATAATCAATCACAAAAGGCAGGTGGCACCACATTGCAGTGTGAGTGTATATAAAGAATTCCACTTAATACCACACTCCACTTAAAGCCAGATTATACAAGAGTGTATATTTGGGCTTTTGACAGGTGGTCACATTAATGTGACTGGTCTGTGTATATATATAGAAAGAGAGAACTTTATTTATTACTATTTTTTATTTACAAAAAAGGAATGATTAAATTATGATGAAGAAGAATTAAATTTGATTCACAAGTGCAGTTCATTCTAAGAACGGAGATTTTCAGGGTTCTCGAGTCTACGACAAATCTAATGCGTATGTCTGCGGAGGATATAAATTACCGCACCTCGTGATATACGAAACCACAAGAGGCTCACTTTGTAAACAGACTCCTCTCACGAGGACAACCGGGACCTTTACAACAGACCGGGACCTTTAGTTTAAAGTGGATTCCGAACCACAACAAGCATCCATGGCACAACCGGGACTTGAACCCGAAACCAGTGGTACCGAGCGCCTGAGCGCTAGCCACTCGGCCATTCAGGGCCCCTTAGTTTGATATTCTGCTCTTGTTAAAGAATATACATTCCTTTCCCCTTCGAACGGAAATGCTATATTTTTTATCCTGGGAAAATTTTACAGTATTCATTAGCATGAAATAACTAAATTGCATATTCCTGTAAATATTTAATGACGTATTGACGGAAAATGGAAAATTCCAGACTTATAAAACCACATAATTTTTAAAATGGTCTCTATTTTAGTAATTTTGAAGCAGAATAAAAATTATGGAATATATTTAAGAAAATTATATTGCATTTGACGTATTTATACTTATAATGCCTGTCTCATTATTCTTGATACTGAATCCTGATACTACTGTCATATTTGAGTGACAGGTTGTTCTCATTAGCACAAAACACTCATTGCATGTAATATAAATATCCGCAATACTACTGTCCACAATACTACTACTACTTATCTACTTATAAATGTTTGCAATGCTTCTTATTTGCTTAAATTGTTATTATTCACTTTTTGAAGATTAAACACTAATTTCTTTCGAAACCGAAATGTTATATCTTTTCTTAATCAATATTTAACAATTGTACTATTAATTGCATCTATTTAAAATGAATACGCTTTATAAGAATTATTCATAAATTATTCTAATTGAATGATTTTAACTTTTCCAAATATATGTTTAGATCACTTAAATCATTTTCATCGTATCTGTGGGCATCTTACAATGAAGAAAAACAATTTGTAGTGTAGCAATTAAAAGATAAATTGCGAATATTAATACACTTCCGAAAAAATAATTTCTACGAAAAGATAATTTAATTTCTTCAAGAAACTTTTTTATCCGTTTCAATGAACACAAAGACATTTCAATTTAATAAGCTGATCCATTTTTTTAAAAAAAAAATGCAACTTTCTCAAGTCAAGTTAAACAGCTTGCAGACTTATGTATTAATTTTTTTTTTTTCTGTCAGCCAATAAAAATTCTTGTTCAAAGACAAAACAAATAGTTGAACTTCGAAAAAAAAAAAAATTCTCAGCGTTGTTTTATTTTAACAAAATCAGTTTTCTGTGAACGAAAATTCGTAGCATATATATGAAAAATTTTCAGCTATCTCTGGAAGCGTAGCACCTTTAATTTTTTTTTCTGTTTTGAAATGATTTTAAAGTAGTGTTAAAAGCGAAAAACTAGTTGCACCAAAGCGGAAAAAACGAACTTGGCATAGTGTCAAGGTATTATTTCTATCTGTTGTATTTTTTTAAAAACGTTGTTCAAAGTTATTTATTTAAAAAAAACACCCTAAATTTTTAAACGTATTACAATGCTATTAAATGCTATTAAAATGGAAAATTATTATTAGGATGATTGTTGTTTTACAGTTAATTCACAAGAATAATTAAAATATGTAATATTCTCTTAATCTTTTTTCTATTATTATTCGATATTTAGCTTAAGATTATTAATACATAATATTACATTTTTATGGACTACTGCTGAAAGTCAGAATTAATATATATATATTATATATTGATTTTGATTGATTTATGATACTATAAATTTTTTTTTCTGTTTTGAAATGATTTTAAAGTAGCGTTAAAAGAGAAAAAACTAGTTGCAGGAAAGCGCAAAAAACGAACTTGACATAGTGTCAAGGTACTCTTTCTATGTGTATTTTTTAACACCATTTCTCCAACTTATTTATTTAAAAAAGAAAAAAAGCTAAATTCTTAAAATTATTACAATGTCAATAAAAATGCTCATTGAAACTTGTGAACTTTTGATTAAAATGGAGAAATTATTATTAAGATGAAAGAGATTATTGGTCTTACAGCTAATTCACAAAGAAAAATTATATGTTACTTACTCTTAATCTTTTTTTATCATTATTATATGACTAATATACAGTATTACTACTTTAAAGCCCGAATCGTGGCTCAAATGGCAATGGCCGTTGTGTTGTTCAGAATTTTGCCTTAATCTTGTCTTGGTCTCATTATCCATAACACTGTTTATCTGCTATTAGATTTAAGTGACGGGTTGTTCTCATGAGTACAAAACACTAATTGCACGTAATTTAAATATCCACGATACTGCTTATCTGGTGTTAGATTTGAGTGATAGATTGTTCTTATGTTCTTGTTGAAAAATATACATTTCTTTACCCTCCGAACGGAAATGCTATATCTCTTCTCGTGGGAAAATGCTACAATATTCAATTGCCTGAAATAACTGAAATGCATATTCCAGTAAATATTTATTTATGTATTGATAAATTAACGCAAAATTCCAGACTTATAAAACCACACATTTTTAAAATGGTTACAATTCTTGTAATTTTGCAACAAATAAAAAATTATGGAATTTATTTAACTTATTAATTGCAGCTATTATATTTAAAATGAATATGTTTTATAGTAATTCATAAATAATTTATGAATAGAAATACTCATAATTGAATTAATTTAAATTTTTCCAAATATTTGATTATATCAATTAAAACATTTTCTTAGTATCTGTGGACATCTTAAAATGGGGAACAAAATTTTGCACTTTAGCAATTAAAAGATAAATTGCGAATATTAGTACACTTCCGAAAAATAATTTCTATCAAAAGATAATTTAATTTCTTTAAGAAACTGTTTTTTTATCCGTTCCAATGAACACAAAGACATTTCAATTTAATAAGCTGATCGATTTTTTTTTTTAAAAGCAACTTTCTCAAGTCAAGTTAAACAGTTCTCAGACTCCTATATTAAATTTTTTTCTGTCAGCCAATAACAACTCTAGTTCAAAGACAAAACAAATAGTTGAACTTCGAAAAAAAAATCTCAGTGTTGTTTTATTTTAACAAAATCAGTTTTCTGTGAACGAAAATTCGTAGCATACATATGAAAAATTTTCAGCAGATTTTAAAGTAGTGTTGAAAGAGAAAAACTAGTTGTAGCAAAGCTAAAAAAACGAACTTGACATAGTGTCAAGGTATTATTTCTATCTGCTGTATTTTTTAACCCCATTGTTCAAAGTTATTTATTTAAAAAAATTATCTAAATTCTTAAAAGTATTTCATGGTCAATAAAAATGCTCATTGAGTTTATTGTTATTAGCAATATGAAATTATTATTAAGATAAAAGAAATTATTGGTTTTGCAGTTAATTCACAAAGAATAATTAAAATATGTAACATTCTTTAATCATTTTTTGTCATTATTAGATCATTAGCTTAAGATGACTAATAGATAGTATTACGTGTTTAAAGCCCTAATTGTGGCTCAGATTTCAATGGCGGTAGTGCTGCTCAGAATTTTCCTTAATCGTGTCTTGGTCTCATTATTCATGACACTGATTACTTGCAATCAGATTTAAGTGACAAGTTGTTCTCATGAGTACAAAAACACTAATTGCACGTAATTTAAATATTCACGATAATACTTATCTGGTATTAGATGTAAATGATAGGTTGTTATTATGCATTTGTTAAAGAATATACATTCCTTTCTCCTAGGAAAAGAAATACTGTATCTTTTCTCAATAAATATTTAATAATTGTACTATTAATTGTATCAATTATATTTAAAATGAATATGCTTTATAATAATTTATAAACTATTTATGAGTAGAAATTCGTATAAATGAATTGATTTCAACTTTTCCAAATATTTCATTATCTCGTTTAAATAATTTTACAGAATTTTGCACTTTCGTAATTAAAAGATAAATTGCGAATATTTGTACACTTTCGAAAAAACAAAATTTCTATTAAAAGATAATTTAATTTCTTTAAGAAACTGTTTTTTTTATCCGTTTCAATGAACACAAAGACATTTCAATTTAATAGGCTGATCGATTTTTTTTTTAAATTACTTATTATTATATGTATTAAAAATTGTACATTTGACGTATTTGAACTTTATATCTTTTCTCAATAAATATTTAACGATTGTACTTATTAATTGCATCTATTATATTTAAAATAAATATGCTTTATAGTAATTCAAAAATAATTTATGAATAGAAACACTCATAATTGAATTAATTTCAATTTTTCCAAATATTTGATTATATCAATTAAAACATTTTCTTAGTATCTGTGGACACCTTAAAATGGAGAACAAAATTTCGCACTTTAGCAATTTAAAGATAAATTGCGAATATTAGTACACTTCCGAAAAGTAATTTCTATCAAAAGATAATTTAATTTCTTTAAGAAACTGGTTTTTTTTATCCGTTCCAATGAACACAAAGACATTTCAATTTAATAAGCTGATCAATTTTTTAAAAAAAAGCAACTTTCTCAAGTCAAGTTAAACAGCTTGCAGACTTATGCATCAATTTTTTTTTTCTGTTAGCCAATAACAACTCTTGTCCAAAAGACAAAACAAATGGTTGAACTTGGAAAAAAATTCTCAGTGTTGTTTTATTTTAACAAATTCAGTTTTCTGTGAACGAGAATTCGTAGCATATATATGAAAAATTTTCAGCTATCTCCTTAAGGGTAGCATCTTCAATTTTTTTTTTTTTGAAATTTTTTTTAAAGTAGTGTTGAAAGAGAAAAAACTAGTTGCAGCAAAGCGCAAAAAACGAACTTGACATAGTGCCAAGTTATTATTTTTATTTGCTGTATTTGTTTAACATCTTTTTTGTTCAAAGTTATTTATTAAAAAAAAATAACTAAATTCTTAAAAGTATTTCATGGTCAATAAAAATGCTCATTGGGATTATTGTTATTAAAAGGAGGAAATTATTATTAAGATGAAAGAGATTATTGTTTTTGCAGCTAATTCACAAATAATAATTAAAATATGTAACTTTCTTTTAATAATTTTTATCATTATTAGATCATTTGCTTAAGATTACTAATATATAGTATTACATCTTTAAAGCCTAAATCATGGCTCAGATGGCAATAGCGGTATTGATGTTCACAATTTTGCCTTAATCTTGGCTTGGTCTCATAATTCATGACACTGATTATCTTGCACGTAATATAAATATCCACGATAATACATATATGGTGTTAGATGTAAATGATAAGTTGTTATTATGCATTTGTTAAAGAATATACATTCTTCTTCTAGGAAAAGAAATGCTGCATCTTTTCTCAATAAATATTTAATAATTGTACTATTAATTGTATCAATTATATTTAAAAGGAATATGCTTTTTATAATAAATTATTTATGAGTATTAAATAATAATAATAATTTATTTATGAGTAGAAATTCGTATAAATGAATTGATTTCAACTTTCCAAATATTTCATTAGATCGTTTAAATTCTTTTACAGAATTTTGCACTTTCGTAATTAAAAAAGATAAATTGCGAATATTAATACACTTTCTTGAAAACAAAATTTCTATCAAAAAGATAATTTCTTTTTTTTATCCGTTTCAATGAACACAAAGACATTTCACTTTAATAAGCTGCTCGATTTTTAAAATTACTTATTATTATTATATGCATTAGAAATTGTACATTTGACGTATTTGAACTTTTTTTATTCTTCTTTTCTTAATAAATATTTAACGATTGTACTTAATAATTGCATTTATTATATTTAAAATGAATATGCTTTTTATAGTAATTCATAAATAATTTATGAATAGAAACACCCAAGTAATTTAAATTAATTTCAATTTTTCCAAATATTTGATTATATCAATTAAAACATTTTTTAGTATCTGACACCTTAAAATGGAGAACAGAAATTTTGCACTTTAGCAATTTAAAGATAAATTATGAATATTACACTTCCGAAAAATAATTTCTATCAAAAGATAATTTAATTTCTTTAAGGAATTTTTTTTTTTATCCGTTCCAATGAACACAAAGACATTTCAATTTAATAAGCTGATCGATTTTTTAAAAAAAAAAGCAACTTTCTCAAGTAAGGCTAAACAAAACAGCTTGCAGACTTCTGTATTATTTTTTTCTGTCGGTCAATAACAACAACTTGTTCAAAGACAAAAAAATAGTTGAACTTCGACAAAAAATTCTCAGTGTTGTTTTATTTTAACAAAATCAGTTTTCTGTGATTTAGAATTCGTAGCATAATATGAAAAAAATTTTCAGCTATCTCCGGAAGGGTAGCATCTTTTAATTTTGTTTCTGTTTTTGAAATGATTTTAAAGTAGTGTTGAAAAAGAGAAAAACTAGTTGCAGCAAAGCGGAAAGAACGAACTGGACATAGTGTCATAGGTAGTCATTTCAATCTGCTATATTTTTAACCCCATTGTTCAAAGTTATTTATTTAAAAAAAATTATAACCTAAATTTTTAAATGTATTACATGGTTAATAAAAATATTCTGATTGAAACTTGCTATTAAATAGAAAATCATTATTAAAAAATAATAATTAAGATGAAAGAATTTGTTGTTGAGATGTGGTATTTAGTATTTGAATGCTTTTTAAGTGTGCCTGCTCTTATGTGTGGAATTTTGAGCCAAAGCTTATGTAACTTATTTTTGTGAAAACATTTTAGTCTAAATTAACTGCACTATTAAATTCAGCAAATTATTATTAAGCGAAATATTTAATTTTTTCAGCTCACTCATCAAGAATAAAAAATATTAAGAGGATATTAATATTATGTATTAAGCTAATTATTTGATTGAATGAAGCAAACATATGAATAATATTACTATTTACTTAATCGTATTTAGCGAAAAAGTATATACATTTTTTAATCATGTTAAGGAGTAAAGTGACATTCCTAATGACATAATCGAATTGCCGAAAAAGTATAATATTGCTACTATTTAATCGTATTAAGCGAACAAAAAGGAATATTATTAATTTTTTAATCGAATTAAGCGAACAAAGCGAATAAATATTACAAATTATTTAATTGAATTCCGCGAACAAAGTGGATAATATTACTAATTATTTAATTGAATTACGCCAACAAAGCGAATAATATTAATTTAATCGGATTAAGCTAACAATATTATTAATTCTTAAATCGGATTAAGCAAAAAAATACTTGTTAAATTTCTGTTGTACACCAATATTATACTGGTACTTATTTAATTGAATCAGACGAACAAAAACGAAAATATTTCTAATTATTTAATCAATTATGAACAAGTTGAATAATATTGATAATTATTTAATCTGATTGCTGAACAAAGTCAATAGTAATATTAATTATTTAATCGCTAATCGAGCAAAATGAATAATATTATTAATTATAGCAAAATATTTAATTTTATTAAGAATTTTGAAACATGGCCGTGACTTTTAAACTACCCTAGATTTCAAAACACATCAAAATTAAGACTAAAAATATTTTTTATAATTAGAGATTAAGCCACAAACATAATGATACATCATTAAATGATCAAATCACAGAGAATAAACTCTCTGTCGGTAATCTCTGATATTATATATTTCTGAAGGAAATGTTATCCATGATAGAAAAAAATTAACCCCATATTTACTTGTAATATACATTATTTACTCTGAAAAGATTTATTACAGTGTCTCTTTTGAAAAAAACTTTTAAAAATTCATTATTTAATTATACATTTTTTCATTTAAATAGTTTTGGAAAATTTGTGATGTTTATCATGTTTTGATAATTTTTAAAAGCCATCCAAAGTGAAATGCAGCTTAATACACCTCATAACACCAAAATCAAATGATTTTATTTTATTGATATCAAAACACATATGTTAAAAAAAAGCAAAAAAATGCTTAATTACCTTTCAAGATTAATTAATATTCGCAAAGTTAATAATTAACAAAAGCTTTCGAATTTAATCTTTGCTTACTCTATTTTCTAAACTAACTAGGATTTAAATATCTCTTATTTTAATTCCATCAATTATTTTTGTGTGTAAATAATTTCTTGAAATTTGCTTCATTTTAAATTTTGTTAATGTATTACAAGTAAACACATTTGTTTTAATGAACACTTTTACACAAATGTAAATCTTTTATTTTATTGTTAATCAAAATCTTTCAAAAAGAATTGATTTTTAGTTAAAACAAAGGCCTCTTTTAAAGGCATAGATTATTTTTAATCTATATTTTCAGATGAAATTAAAATTACTTCTTTTCATTCCACTTTTATTGAAAAAATTCAAAATAGTTTAATTTTAATTATTAATCATTAATATATCGCAGAATTAAAAAAATTTTAATCAATAGCACATAACGATATATTTGTTTTCTAATATTTTTTTCTTCTACTGCAGCTGGTAAATACTTAGACCGTGATCTTTTTCATGCCATAAGGTTGCAATCGACATTACTAAGTTAGTACTTACCCAGGTGGCGTGTAATGGAAGAGAAGCTACGGAAGAGAAGTACAAAGCTCTACGATCCTATTAGACCGGGACCTACAGTATAAAAGTGGGTTTCGAACCACTACATTATCCACGGCGCCGCCGGGACTCGAACACGAAACTCGTGGTACCGACCCCGAGTCGCCTCGACCATCGGGCCCCTGTTTCCAATATTTACTAGTGTATTTTTTAAAAATAATTTTAGATCGTTATAATAAAACAGAATTAAATGGTTTGAACAATGTACATAACATTTTAAATAATATTTTATGTTTTGATATCATTTTCTATTTTATGAATTTTATTTCTATTTATCGAAATTATATTTACTACTTTAATAATACATTTTGGTTCTAGATGAATTTATATTTAATATATATATATTATATATATATATATATATATATATATATATTAGCTTAAAAAGTTATTAAGTTAAAATTAGTTTATTTTTTTTTTTCAACAATATTAGTTTTTTCTTCTTCATTGGCGCAACAGCCCCATGGTTGTCTAAGGTCATGTTTACCCACTAGCAGATTTCTAGAGAGAGGATGTTTTCTTTAGAGGATACAGTTGTTAGTTTGCACCCAATGCTCCGCCGTCATATTAAACTGACCCTAAGGTTTTAAAGTGGATTCCGAGACACTGCAAAGCATCCATGCCACCGCGAAGATTCCTCGAACCCCTCGACTAGCACTTCGAGACTCGTCTCCGAGTGCTAGTCACTCGGCCATCATGCCCCAACATTAGTTTATTTAGTAATAATATTCCTATTTAAAGTCAGCAATTAAATTATACTTATTAAAGGAAAATATCAACTAATTTTTAGCTAAAATGTTATGTTAAATTAAGCAAGCTTTAATAAGGATTTGTAATGTATAATATATAATGCATAAACTTTTTATTCATTATACCGACTTAGAAATCATAAAACTTTAAACAGTGAGAATGTTTCAAAACCAACTTTTATACACTCATGTCCATAAATTAAGGATAATGAAGTTCAGACAAAGAAAGAGACGGAAGCAAAACAAATTTGACTTATTTGTAAAGTCTATTTATTAAACAAAAGGTAAAGAGCAAAAAAAGATGCTATATGTTTGACATAATTAATAAAAAATTTCAAAAAAGAACCTATTTACAAAAAACAGTATAACATGGTTAGTATGGTGGTTAATATGGAGTATGTCTCCTGACGATGCAATACAGGCCTTACAACGCCTAGGCATGCTGAGTATCAAATTATCAATCTGATCTTGGGGGAATACTACACCGCTCATCAAGCAATGCCCTCCGAAGTTAAAGTTGACAGGTGGGAGGGGGTTGATAGGTTGCAAATTCGTCGGCCAAGCCCCACACATGCTCTATTGGATTCAAGTCCGGTGAGTATGCTGGCCAATCCATACGGGTGATATCCTCCAATTGAAGGCATTCGTCTGCAATGTTTACACGGTGAGGACGGGCGTTGTCATACATAAACAGAAATTCAGCACCCATGGCGCCCCGAAACAAACGTACATGTTGTTCCAGAAGGACATCCTGATAGATGTGGCCTGTCATCGTTACACCCCTGAACATGCAGGTCGTTTGGAACCAAGAATAATTCCTCCCCAAACGAGCCATCCTGCACCACCGTATGGGTGTCGTTCAATGGTGTTCTCTTGGTGGTAACGGGTACCTGGTGTTCTCCATATGAAAGTCCGGCGAGAATCAGACCGCAACCAAACCTGGACCTCGTCGGAAAACATCACACAAGACCACTGTTGCGGTGTCCACAATGCATGCTCTCTTACTCCAGGTTAATCGCAGGCGACAGTGAGTTGCGGTAAGTGGAACACATCTGACAGGCCTACGAGCATATAGACCAATGTACCCTAAGCGTCTGTACACGGTCTGCCTTGAAACTGTCGTACCGGAAGCTGAAGAGAATTGACGTGACATGTCTGATGCAGTTCTCCGTCTGATTCTTTTGGCAGTAACTGCTAAATACCGGTCCTCATTCGGCGTTGTAACTGGGGCGGCCTGTGCTGTAACATCTACCACATTACCATCATCTTGAATCGTTGCCAAAGCCTGGAGATGACACTCTGGGCGATTCCAAGTTCCTCGGATACTTCCAGCTGGGTACGTCCACATTCCAGTCGTCCGATAAATTCCACGTAAAAATCATCCAAATGCTTCCTTTGTGCCATAACTATGCGGTTATTGCACTGAAAGGCTTTTAAAGCGCTTGTGAACAATTTTACTTTTGCCACCATTCCTTATATACCCCTCTCTTACACTCTCGTCATTGTGACGTACTATCCGCGCCATCTGGTGGTTTCCTGTAATTTGCATATTCTTCTTCAAGATGTGTGTGATAATTCTACAGGTGAAATTTCTTTTTTATTTTAGAGTTCAATTTCTGTGTGATTCTGAATTATCCTTAATTTATGGACATGAGTGTATAATACATCAATCAAAGATAGCCAATCATAATAGTAAAAATAAAAAAAAAAACAATATTTTTTATCATAATGAGATGGCAAATATAATTTTTTACTAAATAATTATTTTATTAAATCTTCTAATACTCAATTCATTAGCTACTACACTGTCAAAAGAGTAAGATCAATTTTCAATTTAAAATTCCCGGCTTATGGAATTTCAATTTTTGTATTTTTTTGGTTGCTGGCATCTGGCTGGCCTTGTCATCTGTGGGAAAATTGACGTCAAGAGATTCATAAGTGTTTGAGTTACGCTTGGCTTTGTGAGACGATAAAACTGATTCTAGCGATTTTTGAAATGTCTGAATGAATTGAGCAAAGAACTTGCATTAAATTTTGTTTGGTGGAAACGTATAGAAGGCATTCGTTGAACATTCCTATATCATTATATTCCTATAAACCATATAAGAAATCTTTAGAAGTGGTATAAAGAGTTCAAAAAGAAGGCAGAGAACGCGTTGAACACGAAAAACGTTCTGGTCGGCCATCAATCTCTCAACGGACGAAGCACACGCTCAAAAATTAAAGATTTTGTGCTTGCAAAACCGTTGATTTACAATTAGAGGCCTGATGCTGACGTTGGCATTTCATGCAACTTAAATCTAAAAACTAAAATTAATTAATTAAATTATTACTGAATTAATATTTGAAAAAACTTCATTAACATCAATGACATCCACTACAAGTTTAAAATGTATTTGAACTTGAGTGGATGAATAAAAAGTATTTTATGAACGATTGAAAATGTGAACAAGATATATATAGGAGAAGGTGAGCTAATAGAAGGTTGAAAATGTAAACTAGTGAAGAATAAAACATTAGTTTACATTTGCTTCAAAACTATATAAAAATGATATTTTCCTGCATGGCGTTAGTCATTCAGATTTCTGTAAGTAACAAGAGAAATAGCAAAATTATGATTACGATTAACAAAATTCAAAATTGCAGAATACGTATTTACATGCTTAAGGTAATCTGTGCTTCCTCCTACGTGTTGTCAAGAGCGTTCCTGTGGCGTTCAGGAGAAATGGTCAGTTGGCCTCGAGACTCTCACCCGAGAGGAAATAAAGTGCAATTTGCACTCTTGGCCAGAAATCTTTAGTTTATAGCTTCTCCCTCTAGAAAGAAAAATGTATTTAATGCAACCCTGCGTTTTAGTTGGTCTATAGACACTCACCGGAGACGAAATATCTGTCGTGCACCCTGCGTGCATATGAGTATTGGGTTTCCGCTTAAAAGTGGAATCTTTTCCTGGTGAGAAGTGCTTATTTTATAGTCAATATATATATATATAAATTATATAATTAGTGCATCCCAGCAAATTAGTTGGTCTACAGGCTCTCATCTTTAGATGAAGTATATTTCTCTCGCCCCTGCTCGTAACTGAGTATTGGAAAGTGGAATCCTTCCCGAATTTATAGTTATATGATTTTAAATGTGTTAAATATTGTATGTCTCTAAATGTATGTATGTGGTGTTTATGCGTGTGTCAATAAAGCTATATGTTCACCAATCTCTGCCCCAAGTATCTCAACCCATTCACACCCAGTTACAGTCTGGTTGCCCAACCGGCACACTTCACTTTTTTTCATTTTCTTATTTTTATTTTTTATTATGTTTATTAATTAATATTGTAATGAAAATATTTTCATATCAGATAAAAATTTGAAAATTAAATTATTTACTCCATATTACTAAAATAATCTGTCTAATAACACATAAAGTACAAAATAGGAAAAGTTCAAAACCAGTAAAATTTGTCTTTAAAGCATTCATGACGAATTCAAAATCAAGGAAATAACTTTATTCTAAGCATATTGCAATTGCTTTGATATTGTTAGTATTAATGCAAAATATATTGTACAAGAAACATTTTTTAGAATTTAAAATATTGGTATATACATTTAATTTAAGAACTCTACAAAATATCTGTTATATTTCTATGAAACTGCGGATAAAAAATTGATTATTTGAGAAAAATTAAATTATTAGATAAATTATGACGTTTTTATTGTTAATAGATAGGAAGCATTTAATTAAGATGCTAAAAGGAAACCATTCCCCCTCTTTTAGTGTGCGTGAAAAGCTTGCGGCATGAAGCATGGGCAAAATAATAACGAGATATTTAAAATAAGAAGCAACAGTGACATTATTTCCGATATGAAATCTAAATAAGGAAACATATTGGGGATTCAACCGCTGACAACTTAGGATATATAAAAGTGAGTCGAGACATTCCTGTTAACCGCGAGACATAGTCTAAAAATGTCTTGTTTACGGTATTCCCATATTGTTTGATCCATTCTTAATGCAGCAGTTTTAAAGAGCTCAAAGAGCTTGGAATTATTTTTTTTCTTTTAAATTGAAACCCTTATATGTTTTCTGCAGTTATTATAACTTTGCATATATATATATATATATGATATGAAATGGTAGCTATTAACAAGAAAGTGTAATTTTATAAAAAAATTGTTATTTTGTTTAATTTTTAAAAAATTGTTATATATATATATATATACTTTAAAGATGTTGTTTAAAAATGAATTTTCAGATACTAAATGTAATACACATTTAAATAAGAAAGTAAACACATCTACATTAACCAGTTAAATTTATAGTTTACCGTGTTATATTTTACGGAAATAATTAAATAAACGCTTGTTTCTGCTATCCATAGTTCATAATCAATTTATTGATATCATAGCAATTATCAAAAAAAAAAAAAGTGCATTTTTATAAAAATTGTTTTTTGTTAGTTGTTATTTTGTTTAATTTTAAAAAAATTATATATATATATAAAACTTAAGGATGAAAATATATAAAACTTAAAAACTTATATATATATAAAAACAAGGATTTTTCGGGTACTAAATATAATACACATTTAATTAAGACGGTAAACACATCTATACATAAACTACTTAAACTTACAGTTTTTGTTGTATTTTTACTGAAAGTAATTAATTAAATAACCTTTTTGTTTCTACTTCCATCATGCATAATCATTTTATAGATATAGTAGCAATTAACAAAAAAGTGTATTTTTATAAAAAAAAATGTTATTTGTTATTCTGTTTAATATATATATATATGCCTTGAGGACGCTGTTCCAAATTATTTTCCAGGTACCAAAAGATACACACTTAAATAAGAATAAAAAAAAATCTACAGCAACTAGTTAAACTTAGAGTTTATATTGTATTTTACTCAAAGTAATTACATAAATATTTTTGTTTTTACTATCCATTGTGCAATCTACGATCCGTCCCATAATTGCTACCATATCAATCAATATATATATATATATATACACCTTGAGGATGTTGTTTAAAATAATTTTTCAGATTTTAAAAGTAACACATTCTTCAATAAGAAAGTAAACACATCTATATTAACCAGTAATACGTTTAACATACTGTATTTATTGAAAACAAGTAACATAAAAAAGTTTTTTTTCAAGTCAATTCAACTTTTTTGTTTGTATTGCGGAAAAGTCCTATACAGATAAAGGAAATTTTCCTTTTACATCTGGCGCCATCTATTATTAGATAAATGCAACTTAAATCTAAAAATAAAATAAAATTAATTAATTAAATTTAATTAATGAATTTATATTTGAAAAACTGTGGCTAACATTGAGTGCCATCTCACTGCAAGTTCAAAAAAATGTATTTGAACTTGAGTGGATGAATAAAAAGTATTTTTTATTACCGATTACAAATTTGAACAAAATATATATAGCGAGTGTGTGGAACTAATAGTACGCGTTGAATAAATAAATAAACATTTTGTTTCTGCTATCCATTGTGCAAAATCAATTTATTGATATGATACCGATTATCAAAAGCGTATTTACAAAAAAATTTTGTTAGTAACGTTATTTTTTACTTTAACACGGATGATGACCTTGCTCATTAAAAAAATTGTTCCGCGTTTCAAAAAGATTTTCTCATATTCTTTCCGTCCATTATCTGACAACTGACAAAATAATGCTAAGAACAAAACAAAATAAATTGTTCAGCTTTTGAAATTTGAATAATACATTATTTTAAATATACATTACCTATAAAATTTATACTTATGGTTTTCCAAAAATTAGCTTCTAAGACACTTTCTTGATGGATTTTCCTTAAATTGGTATTTTTAAGTATTGTTTTTTAAAATATGCAATATTCAAAATTGAAGTTTTTTAGACGACGAGTGTCTTAAAATTCTGTGTGCTGGTAACATCTAGGTTGTGTAATTGATAATAAAGCTGCGGGTAAGTTAAAGCACTCTTTGCGAATTGAAAAAATATATTATTATAATGGTGCATTACATGAATGCAAAAATGCTCTTTTTTCCATACTTCTGCATTAGCTTATTAATTTCGTCGTCAATATTTAAAACTATATAGTTTTGTAAAAATATTTGATTGGAAACAAAATGAAAAAAATTAAGCTAATATATGTTCACTAATGCCTAATTGGAAAACTGGTTTTTAATTCATTGAAAGTGCCACTGATGTGTTATAGATAAACCACATTCGAGAATTAAAAAAACATATATTTAACCAATTCATTTTTGAGTTTTGAAGACACTTTTAAAATTCAGCATGAAAATAAATTTTATTTTTAAGATTTACAATTTTAATTAAATTTCTATTTAATTAAATACATTTTTTCATTGTGTGTTAAAACATAAAAGAATAATTTGTAATCAGCTTGACTTGAATCTATATATATATATATAGGCAGCATATATATGGAGATATATTAAATTCTGAAATTATTAATTAGATGCATTCTTCAGAATAATAATATAATTTGTATTTTTACCCGTCATCGTCGTCAGGTGAGGTATTGAATTGCTCAAACTAAAAGTTTAAAAGTTTTTTATTTCATACTTTAAATCGTATTCCTTTTAAACTATTTGAAAAATATTTAAAAGGAATAAAATTCATTTGAAACACCCAAAAAAATATTCATTTCAATTAAAAGGCAATAAATAATATTCATTTCATTTGAAACGCAATAAATAATATTCATTTTATTTAAACACAATAAAAATATTCATTTCATTTGAAATTAACAAAAATATTCATTTCATTTGAAACACAATAAAAAATATTCATTTCATATGAAACACAATAAAAAATATTTATTTTCATTTTAAACGCAATAAAAAATATTCATTTCATATGAAACTCTAATTAAAACTATTCATTTCATTTGAAACACAATAAAAATATTTATTTCATTCGAAACACAATAAAAAATATTCATTTTATCTGAACCACAATGAAAATATTGACTTCATTTGAAACACAGTAAAAAATATTCATTTCGTTTGAAACACAATAAAAAAATATTCATTTCATTTGAGAAAGACAATAAAAGAATATTCATTTTATTTGAAAACACAATAAAAGAAGTATTCATTCTTTCAATCAATAAAAAATAATTGTAAATGAGTTTGATGAAGATGTAGCTCACATAAAAGCATAAATTTTCACGAAGAAAAGATATAATCGATGAAAAAATTTTGTATTCGAGTATGTATTTCAATTTTTAATGATAGATATTAATGCAGATACTACTTATTATATCAAAATATTGTCCCAAATGTTGCGTGCGTTTGTATTACACAAATCTTTTAAACTAAAAACTTAGTCACGAAGATTGTAGCGCTCAAGTGGTGTCTCATGTTAATTAACTTGATTCGAGACATACTTGACTGATCGATTCAGAGTTTTATGGGCTTTTTATTTTTCTGTTGCCGGAAAGGCTTGGTAGGCAATGCATTGCATCTGACAAGTCCGAAGTGAAACCAGACACATGAATGCTTACATGTCTATGTGTGGTATGAACACTTAAATCCTATCGATCACGTTCAAATGAAGATTATACAGGGAAAAAAAATCGAAATTTTTTTGGATTATTTTATTTTTAAGATCTTTAGTTTTCGAAAACACTTTTTGGGTTTGTTTCTTCAGTTTCCTGATTACGAGCAATGTCAGGATACTGAATTCATGCATTCAAAAATTTAAATCGAATTTCAGAAAAACTGTATTTTTTACTTATAACGACTTCTCAAAAACGATATAAATAACTTCAATTTAACGACGTACATTTTGATTATAACCATAACTGTTAAAATCCTTTTCAGAATATAATGCATTTTTTAACTCTATGTTTTAATGGTTATTTTATGTATTGAATTGAAAGATGTGTAAATATACTGATTTAGAGATGAATTATTGGCATTTTTTGTTAAAAAACATTTTTTTTTATTCTTCTATTCTGACTCCCAAAATGACTATTATAATTTTATTATTCTTTTGGTTCAATTAATACATAATGAGTCATACATGCATATCTACATGTATGAAAAGGAATGAGATATATTTCAAGTATTCTTTTGTTAGGGAGTGTTTACGTAAAATTAAAAAAATCACATTTTTTATCAATTTTTTGTCCATCTTAACAAACAATATTAATGAATATATTTTAATTTTCATGTTTGCCAACGTTTTATGCAACATAATTTATCAATGGCATCAAAATAATTACCATACAATTAAATTTTTGCTCCTAAGCATGATAGGGTTACCTCAAATTATACATCTGATAATTCCAGCAAAAAAGGTAATTCACACCATAAATATGAAACCCTTACCTTATTATAGCTTGAAGAATGTGCTATTAAAAGGAAAAAATAATAATATTACAGAGAGCAGTATGTAGACGTCCAAGAACCAAAAGATCTGCTCATGGAACACAGTTTTCTGTGCCAGCAAGTATATTGCTACCTCATATCAAAAGCCTGTACACCAGCCAACTTCCTATGTTGTAGAATTAACATAGAGCTATGCCCTTCTAAACTGCTTTACAGATGGCTTCATGTAGTTCTGCTTCATGCAAGGATATCTATGACATTCA